>JASDQU010420705.1:0-10088 GCA_032191745.1 Picea mariana
CCATGGGTGAAGAAACCCCCAACGGAAGGATGAGATAAAACTGATAATTGAGTAGACCACGGAACCACCAGAGCTTGATTTTTCGTTTTCTCCAAAAAACCCTCTGGTAGAACGCCGCCATGATCATTTTCGTCCTTATCAGAATCTAACATACCTGGACGGACTACCCACAGGAAAGTCTGCTCGCTTTCCAATAAACCCATCGCTATCTCTTCCACTTGAGTTTTGGACATGAGAACCATGCTTCCGAAGGAAACGTAGAGAACAGATGATCTGGCCTTAGAATCCAGCCACTGCGAACAATCCGTTTCCGCCCACAGACTTAATGACGTGGAATTTATTGACATCTCCTTATTCTTGCACTCGGCTTCAAGATAAACAGATGGAAGAAACGGACCGAGTGAGTAAATGGGAGCTGCTATTTCTCGAATTCCATCGCTTGCTTCTCTTTCGAGTTCGTAGACTGTATTTCCGATAATCCACTCTGTCTCCTCTAGTAAAGGGAGCAGTTCCATAAGAAGTCTATGGAGTTCACTAGACGTGTCTCCCGTCTGGATACATGATGGCAGATCTTCGGGCTGCAATGGGGGAAGACCTGTAATGTAGTCAATCATGTCCTTGGGATCTGTTAAAAGAAAGACGTTGCTCGTTACATTTCAAAACACCTAAGTCAACTTTCAATTCAAAAGGGAGGAGAAAGAGTGCACCTTCATTTTTAGGCGGATAGTGACCCTTGGAAATAATTATTGAGAGATGTCTGTAGATGGTATACACACTCAGAGACTGCGGCCAGAATGCGACGAAAGGGAGCTCAAATTTCTTGGCGACAAGAAACATCCAAGCAGGAAAGGAGCTGCCGATAATACACGAGAACGGAGCCTTGCCAGCTTCTGTATCGAGCTGACTTTTTATCAGATCCTCCACAGAACCTCTCATTTCGTTCATTACAGATCGGAAAAATTCCGAACGATTGGCCGTTCGGTTAAAATCCTGCGGTAGACCGTCTGAAACCTGTGCGAAACGAATGTTCGAATTCGGACCAAGTGTTGTCCCGTCGTGATAACTGCGGGCTTTCATCATTTTAGAATGATTGGATTCCGTGTTGATGAAGGTGACAATAATGCCTTTGGAAGAAAGCATCTCAGAGAGTCGTATCAGCGGATTTATGTGGCCCTGAGCTGGGAATGGTATAACCAAAACATGGGGAGCCATAGTTAGCAGCAGATGACAATTAGCTCTTTGTTCGTGAAATTAGAACAGGGATGCATTCGCCACTCTCGCTGACGAAGTTTAAATGAAAAATGATCGAAATAGAKTGGGGAAAGTGATGGTACTAGGAAGGTCAGTRGAAAAATCTCTGACAAAGTCTTCTTCACTGAAACAGTATTGAGATGGAATTCTCTACCGAACGGTCACTGAAACAGTATTGAGATRGAAYTCTCTACCGAACGGTCAGTGGAGGAATCTCGAGGTTAATGATGTCATGGCTTACGCAAATTAAGAGCAGAATTGCGATTTGGCACGTCTTTGCTGCGCGCCATGCATTTGTTCTTGTAGAACAAATGCATCTACATGATTTACCTTTCGATAGTGAAATGAAGTTGACGCGTGACTGAATGAATAAAAAATGCAAGATGGAAGTTCTTAGGCATTACCAATTGTCTTTTTCCTGGAAACCATGAATCGATGGGGCCACTTSAACATACTTTGAAACGTGTAAAGACATTGGAATGAAATTTAATACAATTTCACTCGAAGAGTTTGTCATATCTATCTTAACTTTACAGTAACCACGTATATATTTACTGAAAGTTGATATAATTTAATCGCTTAACAGTGACACAACATTATACAAAATTATATATACAGCCGTAAAATATACATTTCAACGCAATAATTTTACAATTTCATGATATATATACAGCCTTAAAATATACATTTCAACGCAACAATCTTAGAATTTCATCAAATTTATTAGTTATACAAATTCTCACACACAATTTCGTTGCCAGATTTTCAGTTGTCGGAAAGTTAAAATGTAAAACATTTAAACTATGCCTATAAAAAATATATATATTATTTTTCCTATTCAACAACGACATATCCAAATTACAATTATATATATATATATATATATATATATTTCATCTTAATTTTATTAATAAGAATCATAAATATATTATAATTATAATTATTTTATTTGAAAATTGCCTCTACTTAAGTTTTTTTATCCAAACATGTAATCTCTCATATATTTTTGGCCTTGTGATATTAAAACTTCAATTTTAGTCATTTTAGTTATTAATTGCTTAGTAACTCTTTGGGCTCACTTAGACTCACATAGACATTTGAGACCTGCATATATAGATTTAATTATGTGTTGCATAATATTATTTTTACTGTGATATGCTTATCGTGATAATCGTTCTGTGATTTGTTTAAGCATGCACATTTAAATGTAGAATTTTAGTACATGGATCCCAGTTCAAAATTATGTCACTAAGTATGTAGTTGAGCATGTACTCCAACAACCCCCCTGAAACACAACTGGGGTGTGCACAATGATGAGTCCCGACAATATGAATCCTTGCTAGGTACTCATGTACAAGTATAGATGCATAACAATTGAACAAAAGTGAGATAAAGAGGGAAAACCCAATGGGAACAACCCACCCCCCCTCAAAATATGTTGCTAACAAGAAACAAATGCTAAGATACATGTTCAACTGCTAAGTTGATGTATCCCTCAATCCTAGAATGTCCCTCAATGAGACAAACTTTTGTTTGGTGAAAGGCTTTGTGAATATGTATGCCACCTTTTTTGAAGATGGACATAACTGCATATCAATGACTCCATCTTGAATCTGTCCTCGAATAAAGTGCATATGAACCTCAATGTGTTTGGTTCGCTGCCTCTGAACTAGATCTCTACACAACTTGAGAGTACTCTAATTATCACACCATATAACTATCAGATGGTGAAAATGAACTCCCAACTCTGTAAGAAAGTGGTGCAACCAAATATCCTGAGTAGTAACATTCACTACACCCTATACTCTACCTCTGTTGATGATAAATAAATTGTTGATTGCTTCTTACTTGACCAACAGATAGGTCATGATCCAAGGTAGATGACATATCCTGAAGTAGACTTGCTATTAGTTCTATCGCCTGCCCAATCTGAGTCTGTGTAACCAACAAAATTCAAGGAAGATCCTACTACATAGTGTATACCAAAACTGGTAGTCCCCTTGACATATTTGAGAATCCTCTTTCTTGTCTTCCAATGAAGTTCATGAGGCTCCTGCATGTACCTGGAAACTGATCCAACTACATAAGATATGTTTGATCTAGAGTGTATAAGGTAGAGAAGACTCACCACCAACTTTCGATATCTGGTGCAATCAACCAAAGGTGATGCACCGACATCATCTATTCTAACCCATGACAAAAAGGGTGTTGGAGATGGTTTTCAATTTGTCATTTGAAACCTATCAAGTAGATATATGACATAATTGAACTAAGAGATCTTGATTACTGAATCATTCTGGTTGATTTGAAGACCAAGAAAGTAATGTAATAGTCCCATATCTGTCATAGAAAACCTATCATGCAAAGTAATCTTCACTGCAGCAATGGAAGAGGATGGGATCCCTGTGATGAGTAAATCATATACATATAGAACTATCATTAGAACTGAATATTTGTTCCTCATCATATACACATTAGGATATGATATAAATCTAAGAAAACTTCTAGAGAGACGATAAGAGTCCATTTTAGCATACCATGCCTGAGGTTCTTTCTTAAGTCTGTACAATGACTTCCTCAACCTACAAACTAATGATGGATACTGAACATATCCATATGGATTCTCCATATATATCTCCTCATTAAATATCCATGTAATAATGCATTCTTCACATCCATATGATGTACCTCCCACTTTCTAGCTGCCACAATAGCTAGAGTTAACTGAATGGAATCAATCTTGGAAACTGGTGCAAAAGTCTCCTCATAATCAATGCCTTGTACATGTTAGAAACCTCTAGCTACTAACTAATCCTTACACTTTGTAATGTATCCATCAGAAACCCTCTTTGTCTTGAAAATCCACTTAATCTAACAAGCTTCATATTGGAAGGTAGAGGAACCAACTCCCATGTGTTGTTCTCTATCAGGGAATTGTACTCATGTTTCATAGCTTCCTCCCAATGGGGGTTTCGTCTAGCCTTTGCATAAGAATGATGATCTAATCCAAGTACCATATAAAAATAAATAGGAATCATTGGCTCCATGGAAGTAAAATCTTACAAAGGCTTCAAAAACTGAGATCTGGTTCTCCATGGATCGACGGGATCACCCACTAGTTCACCTGTTGCCTGAAGAGTCTATTGTGCCCATCGTGGTCGATGCTCTAGACCTGCAAAATCTTATTGCTGATAAGAAATATCAGATATATCATATTCATATATTCGATTAGAAATATGATCATAAGAAGTCTCACAAAGTTTCGCAGCTAGTGGCGGTGGAGATGGAGGTGTGGATTGATCCAGAAGTACCTATGAATGACCCTCTTCAAGATTAACA
This sequence comes from Picea mariana, assembly GCA_032191745.1. NCBI lineage: Eukaryota > Viridiplantae > Streptophyta > Pinopsida > Pinales > Pinaceae > Picea > Picea mariana. Next base: position 4,591 of record JASDQU010420705.1, read on the forward strand.
CTCATTTGAATGAATAGTATATCTAAAGTAGTATCTAATAACATGTATCCCTTCACTCCTTCTCGATATAAAAAAAAATACACTCCTTACTCTGATCTTCCATAGCTTTCCTCCTATCGGAAGGGATCCTAGCCTATGCACGGGAACAAAAATTCTAAATTTGAGTGATTTATGGTTTCTTCCCGCTCCAAGCCTCATATGGAGTGACTCCCTTGACTGATTTATGAAATAGAAAATATCTCCTAAAATTAAAGAAATAAGAATTATTTCATAAAAAATAGGAATTTTCCTAATGGTGGTTTATGAGCCCATGGTTTTTGAAACCCATGATATTTTCCCATGGTATTACATATAGGAATTCACTAGCTAAAAACAAATCTTCTATAAATATACATGCTATAAATAGTAGTCCTCCTAAATAGTAGGAAAAATGGAAAAAATGAATACGTCACTAAGTATGTATTTGAGCATGTACCGCAACAGTTAGAAAATATTATTTCATAACATCCCATGGAGAGGTGCTACATTTGGTATTAGAGCCTGGTTTCAAAACTTAGACCTAGGGCCTATTCACCAAACAATCCAAAATTTAATTTACAATACTTAAGATTTGAGGAGAATCATCTCCTTAAAACAATAACCCTCTATTGAAATATATAACAACAATTATACTATAGGCTAGAGAGTAATTTGTTTCTAATAAAAATATTGCATTCAAAATTTATTAAACACCTAGACAAGCAATATTATCAGAAAAAGAATTTAGTACTCCTTAAATAAAATTAAGCCACACCCAAAAATATTCTTAACGGGTTAGAGAGAAGACACATGCCAGATTCTGTTATTTTTATCAATAATAGAGAACATTTATAAAATAAGAATAAGAGTTGTAATTATAAATTATACATACAAACATATATCGGTTGATAGAATTGAACGTTCCAACAACGTTTCTACATAATGTTGTTTTATAGAATAAACAAAACCTATCTAAAGTAATTATTTCCATCTCTCGTATGGTTTAGGGATCATAGAATAATACATCAAATTTAGAGCACATATAGGTGGTATAAAAGCCACAAGCATAGGCATATGTCACAAAGACAAATAAGGATGCAAAGACTATAGATGATTCTATTCCAAATCTAGTCCCATATCTAGTTGCATTTGAACCTTGAAAGTGTTAGATACCACCTCAATCTTCCATCCTTGAAAATAAGCTTGATAAGAGCACCCATAAGGTAAGGGTTGGTATCTCTGAGTAACCACTTCAAAAAATAAGAATATGAAACTGGAAATACTTTAACATTAGGATCCATATAAAGAGATAATCAATTGAGCACAATCAGTGACCTAAGTATCAAGCATAATAGGAGTGGTTGTTGGAAGTGTTAGAGAAAAATTATGAAGAACATTTCCTTAAACATTAACATAAGCAATAGTAACAAAAACGTGTTTCTAGTATGTCTATAATTGAAAATTCACAAGAAACAAGAACTGAAGAGTGATTCTAAGATCCAATCCAATTGTTTAAGATACTCCACATCATATACCCCAAAAATGTTCCATTTTTAATATACGAGTTATATATAGTCCAGAATATAGCCAAATTCTACATGGACAAACTAATACACGGCTTATTTAGATGAGAGGAATAGGTTTAGTGGTCGAACAATATACCTTTTTTTTATATTATTCAATTTTGCATGGCCCTTTTCCATGTAAAAGGACAACATTAAACCCACCTTCCAAGATAGAAGATTAAGTAACAACATGAATAAGCCATGAAATGCCATATCGAAAAAATGCCTACTAAACTCAAATTTTAGTCTATCTTGACAACTCTTAGTGACGTTATTTTTGGCACTTTGTGTCTGAGAAGATTATCTTTGTTTATGCAAATCTTACATTTTCCTCAATAAAAATGAATCATAAATTTTCAACATGCAAATATTAGACTCAACTACCTCTCCCCTTTTGTCTTCTTGTACACTGATTGGCTTTGTTACCACAAGTTTATGTGGTATGCATATGAATTGCTTTCTTCACTCCATACTCATTTCGATCATGGAGAAATAGCTACTCAATGAATAGCCCACCTAGGAAATGATATAAAATGCATGGTCGACCCAACACAAAACTCACTAAACCATTGGCAGGGTCATCAAAACTTGGATGGATTTCATTGCTCCAATGGTGAATCTACTGGTGCTCTGATCCATATTTTTTAGCATAACGAAGTGAACACATATTATTATTATTACTAGCATAGATAAACAATGAAAAATAATACAGATACAGTAAAAATGGCTTCTATTCAATAAAGAAATATGTTGAAACTGTAAAATTGCAGACTGAAAACAAGCTTGCTAGAATGGTGGCGGCTTATCTCTGAGAAGAGATGTGACGGATGCGATCATTCACAAGAAGATGAGTACAATGAGGCTCTGAAATAATTTTTAAAATAAACATAAATTCTAAAACCATAGACATCCAAAACCTAACCCTAGGAGTTGAAGCGCTAAAAGTCATGTGGGGCCCATTGGGGTAAGTTGGTACATCAACTTCCCAGGGTCGTAACTTTTGCATACGATCTTTGTTTTAGGCGCACGATAGCCCGTTGGAAATGTATATCCAAGGAATACACGTTATGACACAAAAATATAACTTTATTTGAAGTTTGAATATGGAAATCCCTAAAATATATTTTTAGGGCCTCAAAATGGCCCCGAAAGTTTAGGACCTGAAAACTAGGAAAAAACTACCAAGATGAGCCAGTTGGAATGGCGGGTGGACACATATATCCACATGGATAAATACTCCCCCATTAGGAGGTAATGGTTTCCATTGCATTTATTTTCCCCACAATATGAGGAAATTTTTGTTGAATTTGGCCCTGTGTGAGCCACTTTCCTTGGTGTAGGAGCCTCCCTGCTTTGACAACCTTATAAAGATGGATTCTCTACTTGCGAGTTCCCTTGACCTATGTGTCCATGATATTATTATTGGATTATTATTCCATGCATTCAAGGTTGAGATTTTTTGTTGTCAATTGTTTTTCTATCTCTGAGGTGTCCAATAATGGTGGAAAATATGGCCGAAGGAGATCCAGATTGAACACTGGGTACAAGCCAAGGAAGGGGGGAATGTTGAGCTAAAAAGAATTATCTCCCACAACCTTGGTGATGGTTTAAGGTCCATAGCGGTGTGGAAAAATATTCTGATGGGGCTCGATAAGGCATTATTTCTGCAAGTGCAACCAAACTTTATCTCCCACCTAAAACTTGTGTCGCACCCGATGTTGATCATGGCACTGCTTGTACTTGGCATTGGAATTCTATAAAATATATTGAACCTGTTGGCGGATGTGATAGATCTGATCAATGAACCGGGTGGCTTTGTTAGCTTTAGTTGGAGCATGGGAAGAGTATTCCTAAGTGGCCACAAGGGGTAGTGCAACATCCATGGGACCCAATGGTTGAAATCCCAACCCCACTTAAAAGGGATTGTGGTCGGTTGAACAATCTATGACTTTGTTGTAACTGTGTTGAACATAGGGAAGACTCTCATCCCATTTGTGGGGGTGCTTGAAATCGTACATGCGTAGGGTATGCACGATAATCCATTTCATGACCTTGGTTTGGCCATTCGTCTGGGGGTGGAAGGTAGTGGATTTGGTGAACTTGGTGTCCAACAATGACCAGAGGCTAGACTAGAATGTGATGAGGAACCAACTATCCTAATATGAGATAATGGTTTTTGGAATCCCAAAATGTATCTGCACTCATTCAAAGAATATCTTGACATTGGCCTCTGTTGTGATGCTCTTCTTACAGGCGGACATAATTGCCATCTTGGAGAAGCTATCAACAACCAAAAAACATAGTCATTTCCCCACTTGGTGGATGAAAGCCTTGGCATGTAGTCCATTGAGATGTATTCCTAGGGTATGTTAGTAGTAGGAAAAGGGGTGTACAAGCCTTGTTTCTTAGTGGTCGATTTGCCAATGGTAGAGGAAGTGTAGGACCTAATATACTTGCTGACATCCTGTCAAAGTTTCTACTAGTAGAAATGTTGTTGAAACACTGCTACTGTAATTTCTACGCTGAAGTGTCTTTCCACTCAACTGTAGTGGGATTCCCAAATCAATTTTGATCGTTGTCTTGATGGAACACAAAGATGGCCTATATGGAACAACGACCCATCATGAAGATGGAAATTAGTGACAATTATGTTTGCACACAACATCTGGTAGGTGGTGGTGAATTCAGAATTTTTCTCATATAGTTGGGGCCATCCAGAGGTCTCATGTCTGCAATATTTTAGCATCGTGGTGAGTGCCATGAGTGGAGGTCATCTAATGAAATGAATGATGCATTTGGTAATTCTTGTCTTATACTTGATTTTAAGGTGGAAATGCTACAAGTATGTGGATCACTTCTAACGGAGGCCATTTTGCAATTTTCCTTGTGTCTGCATGAACTACAATGACTTATGATCAGTGTGAATGAATGTCTCCTTCCTGATAATGTAATGCCTCCACTTGCGACAGGCTTAAACAATGGATTACATTTATTTGTTGTAATTAGGGTAATTACGAACGACATCTGATAGTGTCTCACTATTATAGGCCATTGGGTGGCCGTGTCGAATGAGAACTATGCCCATAACATGGTCTAAAGCATATGTATCGATCTCAAAGGGTTGTTGCAGGTCAGGTAATGAAAGCACTGGGGTTGAGCACAAGAGATAAATCAAATCATCTAATTCTTGATGTTGGGAAAGGCCCCACACAAACATTTCGTTACCACCACCCCTGGTGTAGTGTACCAATTGCTACCTAGGTTTCCCAACCTCTCAGTTTACCATTCCTTACATGGAATTATAAACAAATGCATTTAACAGAATTAAACATACTTAAACTCAGAGTGTAATATATAGGTACTGTTATAATTAATCATTCCATAGCATTTATCACTAATTCATTCACACAGCAGAAAACATGATACAAAACAACACAGTCATGTCAAATGTGATAAACATAACTCAGATTACTTATCTTTTATCTGCTGTAGAAAATCACCAGCCAAGTGTAGGCCTTCCACAAACCTCCCAGCCTTAGACCACATTGTTCATCAGCTCAATAGTAGGTCACCGCCGAGCTGGGACCGAGCTCCACCCCAAGACAAGGAATCTAGACTCAGGCTGAGGTTACAGGGAAGATAGAACATACACATTCACTAGGAAGAAGCTCTTCCAGGAATCTCCCACGCTCACTGCACACTGACCCTCATTCCCCACATGCCTGTTCCACCCCAGGAGAGTGCACCTTCTCTGTCACCTAGACAGTCCTTCGGCTACCAGTCTCCCTTACCTTGGGTTACAGGAACAGAACGGACTGGAATTCTCTGGGCTCTATGGCAGCTACAGGGGTTCCTTCCAGGAGTCCTCTTCTCCCTCTGCGCACTCCCTCACCTGGACGGGTCGCTCACAGGCCA
>JASDQU010420715.1:0-10164 GCA_032191745.1 Picea mariana
ATTTATGTCGGCTTTATTTCATTAGTTGTAATTATACCTCCTAGTCTACTATATATACCAAGGAGACATTTTCATTTGGAATCATCTTGTACTTGAACAATTAAGTGGGGTAAAAGGAGGTTGCCCCCTCGAAGAGTCTTATTATCTAAAATTATCTCTTTTTCAAGGCGTTGAGTACTTTTTCTATGCTATATTGATATTTGGTTCTTAACAATTAACCTCCCATCAAAACATAGAAAGACATAAGTATCAACAAACACTTAAATCATTATCACAAACTATATTTAGATTAACTCCCCATCATGGCATAACAATACATAGGTATCAACAAATAAATAGAGGAGGGATCATGGATTGTTAACCCGCTCCATCAGCCTCCCACACCAACACCAACAATGCACACTTCAACCAAGAGAAAATGAGGCTAACTACCAAAGAACCATACCATGGACAAATGAAAGTAGTGTAATTATATGGACAAATGAAAGTAGTGTAATTATAAAATTGGAGTTACTTCCCCACCTGATTTACGAAATTGTGTCATATTCAAATTATTAATGTTTCTCATATATATGATTTCCGCCCACATATTTGAAATTCAACAATTGAGACATGATAAGAATCACAAAGGCATTGGTCCAATGTGCCCCTTCAAGAGTCTTAGCATAAACAACTCGACCATCACAAGTGCAAGGATGACCAGAGACTTATCCTTTTAAACTACTTGCATCTACTAATTTGGTTGTTAATCATTGGTAGATGTCATTAAGTTTAAAATCTTATCAGTAAATGCATTTCATTCTCCTTTCATCCTGTGCTCCAACTTTATGACCAAGTATGAATTCACCAACATGCAATGGTTGTTTTTAATCAATATATCCTTACTTCTTACATTGTATGCAAACATGTGTGGTAGTCGTTTCTAATGAGCATAGCCTAACCATTTCCACTATCCATTGCATTTTTTTATGTACATGGAACTGACATTGAGTCCAATAACACTCGTGCAATTTGTTTTTATTTGAACTTTTTTTGTGTGTATACATGAACTTCCATCCAACATTAGGATGAGGCTCACCTGGTTTATAGATTTTCATAGTATATTATGTTGAGGGGAGATGCGTGTGTTCTATTGAGAGTCCAATAATGCTCATGCAATGGTGTGTTGAAACATAAATTAAAAAAAAAAAAAGACAAAGTTGATCTTTGCATACATATTAATTAATACAATTCAAACAAGGTAATGCAATGCTCTATGGTTGAAAGGTTTAATGGATTCACATTACCTCGAGTACATGCATGCAATGCAAGTTGTTCCTACTCCCCACATTTTGGTGCTTTAATACTACATTTATTTCGTTGGAAATCTTTTGTTGTATAACATGTTTAGAAAGTAATTCCGCATTTCATGTTTAGTTACTAAACATTTTTTAATGTACAAATCAACCATATATATAACAATTATGTAATCATGTAACATTTTTGTTATTGTAATTTTCTCTTCTATGTAGAGCCAAGACCAAGTCAAATAATGGAAACATTGTATTGGATATATCAAATCACGAGACCATCTAACTCATTTATATAAATAATATCAAATTATTATTAATGAATTAAATAATAATTGTTAACTTTTTTTTTTTTGTTATTTTTTCATAAAACCATCGAAATTAATAATTAAAAATAATTTATTTTAAACAAAATTTATTAATTGTATAATTATTATATTGTTTATTAATTTGAAAATAAAAATTTTAAATAACATATATTAATTTTGTTTATTAATTTATATAGTTATTATATTGTTACATGACTATGACTATGATTGGTGTATTTATTAATTTATATTTATTAATTTATATCAATTTATTAATTTATATTTATTATTCTAATCAATTTATTAAGGTATTGTCTAAATATTTTATGGTTTTTGACATTTTTCATCAGAATCTGATGATATAAATTTGGGTGAAATTACAAGTTTGTGTTATTTAATTGTATTTTTGAATGCATAAATGGATTTAATGTGCTGAAAAATCCTTGCATCACTCGGATTATATAGATTTAACCACTCAAACATGCAGATCCAACAATTTCTCTCCAAATTTCAAGTAAAACATAATGGATAATATGACCGAAAAAAGAGCCAAAACATAGAATATTTAGACTACGTCATTTATTAATTTATATTATTACTATAAACTGACCCATTTTCTATAATGAATTATGTGCATCCTTACATGAGATTTTAACAAGTTCAAATAGTAGATTGGAAACAAATGCTATCGAGTGCTCATATTTCAATATTTTGGGGAAAGTGGATATGCCACAAGTTATTCTTCTTAATCTGACTTAATGGATGTCTCCCCGAGGGAATCAAAAGAGTCGAACCCGTGAACAAAAACAAGTATAAAAACTCACGTCTAGCTCTAGACCAATTGAGGTAAACCTCGGGGCTATATTTTCATTATTATTATTTGTATGTGTTTTTTTATTTATTACAAACATATATTTATATTTCTAATTATTGAATATTTATTTTTATCTAATAAAAAATTAATTTGTATAATATAATTGTTGAGAAAATTTACAATGTTGAATAGATTTATGTAATTTTTAAATAAAATTAATATGATAAGTGAAAATTGAAATGAATAAAAAAACACAATCGTTAAAATGTATACATATTTTTTAATAACAAAATTTTAATTTATTTTTAAAAACTATCCATTGCATCTTTTTCTAAACTATGTTAGGGTATTAGATTTGAATTTATAATTGAAATTAGATTGTAATATTGTAAAATTTAATTACTCCAAAACCAAATACTTAATTAAACATTATCAAGTGTTGTAATGTGACATTGCATATTTTATCACTTGCAGGAATTGTATGTAGTCATTGAGAAATGTTGCAATTTGACATAACCCTTCATGGACATTGAAATGCGACATAACCATTGAGGAATCTAGCAATTCAACATAATTCAACCAAGATAAATGTTGCAATATGAAATAACCACTGAGGAATGTCACAATTCAACATAACCCTTGAGAAACATCACACTATGACGTAATTGTTGAGGACTGTAGTAATTTGAAATAAGCCAATCGAGATGAATGTAAGAATGCCACATTACCATTGCAGAACATTATAATCCAAGATATCCCTTCACAAACATCGCAATGTGACATAACCCTTAAGGAACACTACAATTCGACATAAGTCCACCAAGATGAATGCCACAATGTGACATAACCATTAAGGAACATCACAAATTTGACATACCTCTTAATGAAAATCACAATGTGATATAACCATTGAGGAATGTAGCAATTCCACATAAGTCGACCAAGATGAATATCACAATGCATGATAACCATTCAAGAATATAGAAATGAAACATAACCCTTGAGGAACATTGCAAGGCGACATAACCCTTGAGGAATGTCACAATGTGGCATAGCCAATTTGGAACATATAAATTCGACATAAGCCAATGAATATGAATGTCACAATGTGACATAGGCATTGGGGAACATCACAATCAAACATAACCCTTTACAAATGTCGCAATGCAACGTAACCCTCGATGGATGTCACAATATGACACAATCATTAAGGAATGTAGTAATTCGACATAAGTCAACCAAGATGTACATGATTATTGCGACATAACCATAATCAACCATAATCAAACATGGGAAACTATGGTCTACCAAAGTTAATTATAATAAACCAACGCCAACCATGTTTATCCATATTGAAATATAGTCAACCATGGTCAACCATAATGAACCATGGCCAACTAAAGACAACCACGGTCAACATAAATCAACCATGATAAACATTTCAATATGAAATAACCATTGAGGAATGCCACAATCTAACCTAACCCTCGAGAAACATCACATTGCGACATAACCATTGAGGGACATAACAATTCAACATAAATTAACCGAGATGAATGTCGTAATACTACATAACCATTGAAGAACATTGCAATCCAATATATCCTTTCATAAATGTTGCAATAAAACATAACCCTTCAAAAACATTGTAATTCAACATAAGTCCACCTAAATGAAATCCACTCTAACCATGTATTAAACCAAAAAATCAAGGTTAAAACCAAAAAATAAAATAAATACAAATCTCTCCATAAACTCACTTAGATATATCACTAAGTGTTTAATTTAATTTAAAATACAAATCTTTTTAGGCCATAATATAGGTAAAAGAATTACAACTATAACACGGTTTGAAAAGTTTCTAATGATTTGCACATAATACAATTTTGTTGGAAGCGCCTTGAGATACCAAAAATTACACCATGTGCACTTCGCTTCATCCTTTTGAAACTCATGCCATTTGGTGCAACAAACCACAACGAAAATATAATTCCAATAAATGGCGTATTTCTCTGTTGACATGGTTCATGGAACAATTCCCTATTCATCAATTCAACATGGTTTAATATACACCATAACAAATATTAACAAATATTAATCAAAATTTGCCCTTAGCAATTTTTTTATCTACCCATCAATGGAAATTTACGAGTCACGAATCTACTTGATAGAATTAGTGTTGGGTGGATTCCACACCAACCATCATTAACCATGAACATAAACAATGTTAGCTCTTGGTTATGCTAATGCTAGTTTGAATATTAAGTGGGCTAGTCAACTCTCATTCAAATTCAAGAAAGAGATAGATTTCTATTATTATTCATTTATACTTTATGGGTTTGGTACACATATTTGGTTATTCTCAATGATTTTCATTTAATCTTTGGTACGTTAAAAGATAAAATTTACATAAAAAAATAACATGATTTAAAACCAACAATTGTATGTGGATTTCTTTTCTCAATATTGGTAGGGATGATTTTTGAAAACAATCAATCATTACAGTAAGTGCTAAGTGTTTGTATTTTTACTACAATGAACTTTGCAAGGATAATATAATGTCTGATAAATAAGGGTGAGTTATATAACATAGTTTTGCTATTGCATGTTTTGGTTTATTTGCCAGGTTTTTTTTTTGACATTCTATGTTGTAGGTTTGATGATACAATTTGTGGGTTTTGGTCAATGATATGATCAAATTTGAAAGTTAACTAAGTGTATTAGCATGGTAAAAATTAAAGAAACATTGCTATAATACAAAAAATACAAACTAATGTATCAATACATTCTTTTTATGTGGTGTGTGTGTAAGTATACTTCCTCTCAATTTAAGTGTCGAGAATCTAACGTATAGAAGAAAGACAATTAAAAAAATGAACCATTCATTGGAGAGCGATTGAAAAACAATAAAACCATAATATATTCCTATTACACTTCTCCCACACAACTCACCTAGATCTTGCTCATACAAAATTAACTTGGACTCTTGGAGGAAAATTACACTCTAGCATGATCAATTAACCTAGTATTTTTTCCATAAACAATGACTCTTGATCTAAAGTTGATCTTTCAGAAGGACATAAGAGAAGAAGAGTATACCTTGATCGTGTGTTATCACTCCAATTTCTCATGTTTGGTAGGAGATGAGTTGGAGTACTTGTGCACATAGAAGTTGGAGAACAACATCAATGAGATGTTGTGGTAGAAAAGAGTTTGCAAAAGAAGAAACATGGTTCGTTGGTTAGTCCATCTATGCCTAGCTTGGAGAACAACATCAACAAGATCATGTGGTAGAAAAGAGTTTGTAAAAGAAGAAACACAGTTTGTTGGTTAGTCCATCTATATCTAGCCTGTAAAAATAGAGATACCTTACATAAACATCTTGAATATGAAGCATGTGTTTTAATGAACTAGTGAATCTGAACCACATTCAGACCAAATTCTAGGCATTTGTATTTGTGTGAAATCCCTGAGAAAGAAATAATAAAAAAAATTATATAAATTCTTAGAAAATAATGATTTTTTTTAATATAAATTTAATGTAAGAAACATTGAAAACCTTGAATACTTTGTTAAAAGTTAACAAAGTACAATGTTTGCCATAAATCCTATAAGATTATTTTCAATGAGTTAATAAGGTAATAAAAAATAATTTACATTTCAAAACTTACTTATCCCAAAAGGTATTTTTCATACTAGTTTCTCTTTACCCCTTGGAATTGAGGATATAAAATAATAGAAATACATAGTTACATGAACCGTTGAGTTTATTGCTACTGAAAATTATGCTACATAGACCAAAATAAAAAACATGAAAAAAATTAGATGGAAAATAAAACAATATTGGCCTTGTATCCATAACAAAAAAATTCACCACCGAGAATTTGACTGGTTGGTCAAGAGGAAAGGGTGAGATTCCTCCAATCGGCTTCAATTCCCATGCGTGTGATATGCTTCATGAAAAATTAGGGCATCATGGTCATTAAATCAATTAACAAAAATGTGAGTGTTTGAATTAAACATGATCATCTGTCAATGAAAAATAAAATAGAGGTACTAAATGGTGATAGTGGCAAGTGTTGAGAAAGATCTCTACCTGGTGCATATGGACAATGATCACCATTGACATGGCACTATCCCTAAACCATTTTGCAGAGCTTGTTGGATAACCTGCTTCACTCTACATTGGGACATGTGTTTTGCTAAAAAAAATTAGGGCTCATATCTGCTCTGGCTCATCCAGTTAATGTAAATGCAATCCCTATATTATGTGATGAAAAAAAATCCAAATGCCATGGCTGTATTGTCTTATTAGAAGGATCATGAATGAATGATAATAATAAAAACTCAACTATTCTCTGAAACAACATCCACACATCATCTTCATAGAGAGGGGTAACATCCACACATCATCTTCAGAAAGGGGTTGTATTTCAATGGATGTCTCTACTCTCATTCTTGGAATCAGATCTCTATTGTGAGTAGAAAATAGGACTCTACTTTGTTTATATTCACCAAATTCCATGCCAGCAAGTTATTGTATATCAATCAGACTCCACGAGTCATCCAATACCAAAATGATTTTCTTATGTTTCAAAACCTTCACACCAAAAGCTTACACAAGCATTGAATCATCAATTATCCATTCAGTTATAAATCTATTTTGCAAAAAATTTCATCTTTTGCACATGGATATAAAAAATGTTCATGAGTTCTAAATTTATTGTCTTAGAAATAGTATCCTGTAAGTCTGAAATTTTATAATCTGCAGAAACTGTAACCCAAATGTAACTCAAATCACATGATGGAAGACATGAATGACCTTATATGTGTTGTAGACCATCTTGAGCAGAGATTTTTTCTCAACTTCAACCATGCCATATACACAAATTACCTCAACTTGGTCAGCTTCAATAACCCACTTCTCCAACTGTATTTGGGTGGAATGAATCCCTGAACCTACAAACCCAAGGGTTGGTACATCTTAAAGTAATCCCTTAGCTTATTGAAAGGCTGATTTGACAATCTCTTGAGCACTAACAAATGTGGAAAAGTTGTATTTAAGGTGTTGAAAGAGGTTATCAAAACTTACCTTCCATTCTTGTATTTTCTTGGAGAATCTCATTGAGTTTCACATGCAACAGTTGAGACACAATTGTCATGCAACAGTTGAGACACAATTGTCATTGTGGTGGATCATAGCGATGGAGTATGCTATTCCCCTATGTAAGGGAATTATGCAGTAGTTACAACCAAGTATTGAGAGTCTCTCACACTGCTTCTTGTTTATCTTATAAGAGGGTGGTAATATCGAGCAAAAGATTGTCCAGATGCCTCAAATTATTTTGCAAAGTATCACAGTTTTCCTCCTTGTCAATAACATCCTTCTCAATTATATTACATATGGTGTTTTCTACAACTCCGATCAAGATATCCATGGTTTTTTTGGATTACTGGACCAACAACAATTTTTTTTATGGTGTTGCATGTGACTTTGGTCAAGATATCCATGAATTTTCTTAATTTTCTTGTGGCATAAGCAGATCAGATCATGGGACGAATCAATGTCAATGCACTGCAAGAGGGGAAAGAAGGATTGAGCATAGGCAATGCAAAGCTCAGCCAGTTGAACTTCACTATCAATGGGAAACCATACAATTACTTGTTAAGAGTATAGTGGGAGATGGTATTTATTGCTCAACCATTGTTATTAGCACAAGCCCATGCTTATAGTTACAATCCATGGTATTCCATTTTGAGAGACTTATTCTTGAGCATTTAGTGTCATATGTGGCTTTTGTTTTTTCTCACTGTAGTTAAAACCATGTTGTCCTCCCCTCAAATCCATGCCATCCACTTACATCCCCTGTAGAGTGCATTATGTGGCATGCTTTTACACATTGAATTCAAAACCACAGGGTAATATGTGAATTAAACAAATTTAGTTAATATTTTTTCATGGGATTTATGTCTTATTAATAAGAAAATGGAATTATTGATTAAAAAAATAAAATAAATTCAATATAGGGAAGGGACACCATAAGTGGTGTACCCTAATTTGCACCCCAAATTCCCGAGATGGATGTGCCCATGTGGCTTATGACAACATCCATAGATAGATGGCTATCTTGTAATTGTTGTGAAATTTAATGTAGAGTTAATAAGTTTGAAATTCATGCCCATTCACTCCACTCCCTAAGCCATTTCTCCCTCCCATTCATTTTCATTAATAAGAAAATGGAATTATTGAATTATTTTTTCAAAAAATTTTATTGAATTATTTTTTCAAAAAATTCAATTCAATATAGGGAAGGGAATAAGTGATGTACCCTAATTTGCACCCCAAATTCCCGAGATGGATGTGCCCATGCAGATTATGACAACATCCATGGATAGATGCCTATCTTGCAATTGTTGTGAAATTTAATGTAGAGTTAATAAGTTTGAAATTCATGCCCATTCACTCCACTCCCTAAGCCATCTCTCCCTCCCATTCATTTTCACTCGAGCCCGATGTTTATGCATTCTCTCCACATGGAAGTGGAGAGACCTTGTCCCTTTCCTTGCAATGTTCTTCGTGGTTATCCATGCTAGTGTTTTCTACTCATTGTGCTTGGTGTTTTTTCTCATCATGAGAGCGTTCTACCTATTTTTGTCGTTGGATCTTGGTTGAGAGATTGAGATGTCTAGTAAATATTTAGGCTTTCATCCCTACGCTATATTGGGTGTCTAGTTACATGTTCTTTCATGCCATTTACTCTGTTGCACAATAGAAAGAATATGCAAATGGGATTCAACCTTCATGGATTGCATTTTCCCTTTTTAATGACATTTCTAACTAGGGTGATCCTTCTACGGTTGTTGTTGTAGGGAAGTGTCGGAGAATTAGGTTGTGTAGCTATAAAGGGATTCAATTTTGAGGAACTCCTTGCATTTTGTGGTAGAATTTCAATCCTAGTATCTTATGACCATCTCTATGTTTATTTACACAATAAATTTATTATGGAAATATTTAAGGCACTTCTATGTTTGTTTGATTACATGATGGTTATTGTTGTTTGCTTTGAGCATTTTTTGTTAGTTTTCATGCTAGTAATATGTGGGTTGGTTTCTTGTTTGATTAGGTAATTTGTTTTCTTATTCCAGGATTCCTTCGAGGGTCATCTTTGCTAGGGTTTGACTTCAGAAGGGTTAAGGGATCATCTTTTCTAGGTTTTAATAGTAGTATTAATGGATAATCTTTGCTATGGTTTAACAAAAAGACTCTTCACATTCAATTCTATGTTAATGGATTCCTTGATTTCTCTGACATATTTTTACCATATTTGATATGGGCTAAGTTATTTGTGATTGAAAATCCTAATGTTTTGAGCTTCCTACAATGCCCACATAATAAATCAAAGGGATGATTTCTAGAATTTTACTATACATTAAAATTTATACTTACAACACCATCTTTTGATCATCTAGGCACACAAAGGAAACCACATTTCCCCATAAGCCAACACACTAAATCTTCTTTCCAATATCCAAATTTTACAAATGATCTTCTTTGCAAATGACTTTTATTTCTTGTGGCTCTACATTAATCATAAATTTTATGTGGTCCTCTAATGTTATGAACCAAGAGTATACTTGCTTACATTCTCTAAATCTCTAACCTATCAGTGTTGGCGTGGGAAATGTTATTTTGTTTTTATAGTAAAAAAGAACTAAGTGCAATTCTAGCATGTTGGTTTGAGTAATCTGGAAA
>JASDQU010420717.1:0-10257 GCA_032191745.1 Picea mariana
CCATTGTCGAGTGCACTTAGTTGTGGGTGCATGTAATGGAACAAAACCATGGGCTGGGTCCTAACCCCAGCCCTTTCCGCCTCCTTTTGACACATTAAAATACTTTAAATATAATAACTGGGCTATGTTATAATAAGCACCATCATGGCGCAATGGCATTCGGGCCTTTGTGAAAGCGCTATGCTCATTGGGAGAGGTTTCTGGTTCGATTCCTACTACTCCACAATATTTTTTCAAACAATCTATGAACCAGTAACCAGGTGCCACGTGGCAGCCCATGTCTGGGCCACGTGGCACCACAACCTTTTTCAAAAACTTGCCACTTGTCAAAACGGTATTCTCCCACGTGTCAGCATACTGTTGGTCCCTGTCACTACCTAGTCACCCTGTTGTCATGATTCCATATGTCACTATGATGATGTTAGCATGGTGATGTCATGCTGATGTCATCATTGACTTTTTTCCAGTTTGAATCTTGACTTTTTAGCTGTTTGGGAACACGGCCAGAGTGTGATAACTCTCGCATACGGAGCCCATTTGATAAAGTAAATATATGGTTAGAATCAGTGCGATGATCCAGTCACAATGGAATTGATTTGATCTAATTCTAAGAAATTTCATTTTTGAGCCTTTTTTGGACCTGGGAAGCCTCCTGGATCCAATTCTAGATCAGGTTCCCCGGCCCAAATTGTCGCATCTTTTGTTTGATCTTATGCACGATTTTGATGGCATATTGGTAGGTCGCGCCCAAGGATGAAATGTCCAAAAATTCCATTTTGGTCTAGATGTATCTATGTAGAGCACTGCGATACTTGAGCACCAAATGTCACTCTGAATCTTTGATACCCAGCTTGGTGCGCAAGGTATGGAAGATATTTGTGAAATCTGGCACTGCTTGGTCTCTTTCTTGCCACATTGTGGTCCATTTGGTATACAAGTCATCATAACTTCCGACAGGGTAGTATTGTTCCTTAATAGCATCCCTAAAGGATTCCTAGGTGGCTGTGACTGTAAATAATGAAGGTTCCTTTGTTTCATTTTGCTCATAGAAATTTTCCCACCAATATTTGACATGGGGAATGGCTTTGAGGAGCGTAAAAGTAATCTTTTCTCTATTAAAAAAGTTATGAATATAAAAATACCCTTCTAGTAAATTCAACCACTTGTCTACAACATCTGCATCTATTTGACCTTAAAATATAGGAATATCAAAGTTTATTTTCACCTTGAAGGGGGCGGTGCCTCCGCTCGAAGAAGATGCATCGCTTGTTGGTAGTCGCCGAAGGATTTGCGCAAAATTATCCATCATCTTGTTCCTCTGTTGCGTGAGGGCTTCCTCAATCAACAATTTGAAAGGATCTCCTATCCCGTCATCTTTCTTTTCTCCTTCCATGAGAGATCGCTTGGGTGTGCGAGAGATTTTTTTTTCAAGAGAAATAAGCTCAAGACCCAACTCTTTTTACTCCGACATTGTCGGGGACATGCATTAAGACGATAAGGAGCAAACCGCTCTGATACCACTGATCCATATTTTATGAGCAAAATGAAATTACTACATATTATTACCAGATGCTTGACACAGAATAACAGAGATACAGTAAAATTGGTTTTCTACTCAATAAGGAAATAAGCCGAAATTGTAAAATGCAGCGGAAAACAAGCTTGCTGGAATGATGGCAACTTATCACTGAGAAGAGATGTGACGGTTGCACTCATTCACAAGAAGAAGATTAAAATGAGTCTCTCCAATTCTTTTTACAGTAAGCATGAGTTTCAAAAACCCTAAACATCCAAAAACCTAACCCTAGGAGATAAAGTGCCAAAAGTCATGTGGGCCCCGTTTGGGTAAGTCAGTACATCAACTTCTCAGGGTTGTAACGTTTGCATACGATATCTATTTTAGGCGTATGATAACCCATTGGAAAGATCTATCCGAGGACTACAACAGTTGTACAAAATTTGATGATGAAATTTTATGATTGCAACATACCCCAAAAAATGTCGTTTAGGGCCTCAAAATGGCTCTAGGCCTCAAAAAGTTGTTTTGAGCTAGCTGGAAAAGGTGGGTGGCCACCAATATCCACCTGGATCTGAAGTGAATAATTTCTCCAGAGTAAATTTTCTCTCAAAGTTGAAATCTTCTCCTCTTTTCCATAGCTCGGATTTGGCCCATTTGATGCCTTCAAGTGGAACTGAAGGGTCAAGTTGGAATGTTTCTAATATATGGAAGGTCAAGGATCATGGATCTCGTGACGTGACATGGAAACCCGACAGTATTTTTTAATTTTGGGCATAAAACCCAATGTATGTAGATTGTAGTGGTGCAATCTACGTATACACATATTGTACAATAGGCAGGGCATGTATATGTGGAAAAATAATTTTTTTATCTCTAGGATTTGCAAAAAGGGACTTCAAGTCTTCATAGGGAAATGGAAAAAGGATTTATGTGTAAGTTTGCATAGGGTGAAGAAAATATTTCTATAACATATGCCCCTTAATGTGTGAGTTCATAGGAGTATCTGCGATGACCGAAATAAATTATAAGACCCATAAGTGGAGTAATGGGGATCCAACTAGAAGAACTAGTTTCTCATGAGAATATTACAATATGTAATGACTTTGCACACATGGATGCAAATTTGAATTACACTACAGATCCATGTGAAAATATACTAAACAACTGTCCATGGCCATGAATAGGAAATACAAATGTGGTTACATGCCAGAGGATGTAATAGTCACAAAAAAGGCCCAATAAAACCAATCTCAAAATCAATTTGAAGATATATCTATACAATGGAGTACAATATGATCCCCCATGATCATTGAAGTCACATAAGTACTGGTCCAATGAAAGGTAGAAACATCTCAGGAAAGTTGTGACTATAAACTAATGTCTTCAAGTCTTCAACATAATCCACCAAAGGTGCAAGTCTACATTGTGTGAATAAAGGAGTTGAGGTCGAACACAATGAGACTTTGTTTGATTACCGGTCATTAAGGTATACCGTTAACAAACACGAGACAACCTACCGATAATGAGAGTAGGTATCAAGGCACCGAGTACATTCTTACAAGTGTGAATAGATGTGTCAGGGTCTAATACTTGAAGAATCCATCGATCATGAGACATTGATGTATTCCCAACTATAGATGGTGAGAGAACCTACCACTAATGATTGCAAGCCTCTAGGTACTCATATGAATCTAGGTMTCATCTCCATAATAGATGAGATGAAGTCAATGGAAGGAGACTTGCTGAAAGGAGAAAATTAAGACATCTCTCATCATTCAGCATGAGGTACAAAGTAGGATCTTGATGATTTGGATAAAATCAGAAAAATAACATGTTCACRAACCAATGAACCTGTGCATCTTTCGCATGTGCCAGATGAAAGAGGTACATGAAAACACCCATATAAATAGCATCCAATAAGGAAAACTATTGACAAAGGCGAGGAAACCACCAATAGGGATAATGGAATCCAAGACACTACACGAATCCCAATGTGTGGATATATTTCTTTCCATCGAACAAAAGGTAAACCACCCAGTCAGCAGGGGTGATTTTAAGAACCCCCCCTAAATTTATATGTATAATAATTGGGCGAATCCCCATGATACATAGGAAAAATTGAAGGCTATTTTATCAATAATATACTATGTATATATAATGTTTTGGCAAATATTTTAATCAATTATATAATCTTGTAAAATCTTGGCGAATCTTTCACTTAATTATAAAACCTTGTAAAGTCTTAGTGAATTTTTTGATAAAGTATAAAACCATATATAATAATAGGAAAATCTATTTATTAAACTATAATATATTCATTTTACATATTTGTAAAAAGAAATATAATTTGTCCATCCTCTAGACAATGTTGCAAGCATCATGGGTTGTGTTTGTTAAGGTTCTAACTGTACACTCTTGTATATCCTTCTATTAGTTTTGATGATATTTCACCACAAAGTTCATATGTGTTGATCTTGACTACCACTTCTGTCAAGCTCAAGAGATATTAATCTTTGCTCTACCACTTCTATTATGKATTTTTTACCATTGATTYGTCGATTATGAAAGGACCCTTCAAACAAGCTCGCCATAGGATGTTCCTAAATAGGTGCGCACACAATTCTATCCATAAATAACTCCAAAAGTATAAGAATAGTGATAGGTCACATTTCATGCATGACTTCCTCTCTAATTATCCATTTGTACCCAAAAAAGACCCTTTTCCAAGGAAGAGAGGCCACTTTTATCTCTTATATTTTTATTAGCCTATAAAAAAGTTAAGGGACACATAACTTTGTAAAAACATTTGGGCATAGATTAGACCTTCGAAAAAGAGATAGTCTTAGTTAGAATTCCACAATTAAGCATGAAAAATAAGATGTAGATTAATTAAGGGTTATTATGCCATCATGTATATATATACCTTCCAGTAGAACGGTGCATAGTCAAAGTCTTATCATCCATTTTAAGCCCATTAAGGGTATCACATGCAATGTTTGTCACTTTGATCCTACTACATACAGACTCCCAAAATTTATTTGTAGAAAAATAATGAAGAAATAAATGATCCTGAATTATAAAGAAAGTTATTTTTTCCATGTGATACAAGCACCAATAAGCATGCATATTTCTTAGTTACATGAAACTCTCCATAACATGTGCAGTATTAGTAGAAACTATGTAATGAGTTTTTTTCAAGCTTGTTCTTCAATTTTGACTTCATGAATGATAGTGCAATAAACATTCTCTCATCCTCCATTTGATACATGTAATTCTGTTTTATACTTGGCATCAAAAGTATATTTTCATTAGAGGAATTGTTGGCATAGGGGCATACCTAGGGTTCAATGCTTCAGCAACGCACCAAAAAAACCCTAACTACCGGCCCTTTCGACAACACCTACGAAGAAAATGAAGTCTCACTGGAGGTAGAGGAAAGGGTGGTTGTAGGACTGAAGTGTCTACAACCTAGCTAGGACACAGATCTGTGATTACAACACTTAACAAAGCACTTAGTAGATATCAATCATTAATATTTAACCTCTTATTCACATTGTAGGTAAAACCCTAATTACAGAGAAATGTAGTATTCAACAAGATCTAATACATCCAAGCACTCAACACATAGAAATAGATCATATCTGGCATTCATATACATTACCAAGCATTAAGATAACATATCAGATTCATCTACATACATAAAGATTAAGCACAAAGCATAAATCACATCAATCACACAAAGAAACCATAACACAGGATATACATGGTTCACCCCCAGCGTGAGGCTACATCCACCAACTCTGTGTCTTTTTTATTATCTTTTATCAATCTCCTTACAAGCACAGAGCCACAGGGTCAACTCTGCATAATACAAGAGATCTGCGTGCACCTCACCAGATCCTCCTTCCCTGAGTTAGATCACAACACTAAGCACTTATACAATCTATCTACACAAATCCCTACACAGTATCTTACAATCACTTGCACTTAGATCTGCAAGTCTTACGATATGCACATAGTTAACATTAGCACTAAGCCATCATCCACAATCACATAGATTGCATTACTACGTCTTTCATCACTTAGCTACTTATTTATACATTACAAAAGGGCCTAAACATGGGTAAAACCCATGGGATGACATCCCATACCCATTACATAAAACCTAAACCCAAAAATCCCACAAAAGGGGGGAGAGATCCTGCGATCTCCACTTCGCCTAGGCTCTCTGCCTTCGACCAACATGTCAAAGTCCCAAAATCGGTCAAACATGACCCAAGTTCTCCAAAACCTAGTCAAGGGCCAACATGCCCCCAACACTCACTTGTGACTCATCCCAAGTCACTGTGATCTGGGTAAGTCTGCTTCAAAGGAATCAAACTTGGCTTGAGCTGCTTCGACCTTCTATTTTTCCAGAGCCTCCTGCACGGTGAACTTTTGAATAACTTTCTTAGTCACAGGTCCTTCCAATCATTGTTCCATCCCGATGACCACTTTTTCTAGCTGTGCCCCTTGTCCTTCAATCTCCTCAAAAAGTGTGCAAGACTCATCCTATACTAGTTGGAGCCTCTATTTCACTTCCATGACTGTACTCTAGATGGCATGGACTTGTTGCTAAATCGTACGTTATTCCTGGGACCTTTTCATCCTCTCGATTGTTGACAATGGCTTCAACTATGCTTGCATTGTTGCTACTTGTTTCTTTTCTTCCTGGAGCTGTGAATCCAATGTCCTTATTTCTAGGTCCTCTGCAAGGAACTCATATGTCTATGCACTTTGAATGCTGAGTTGTTTTCATTCTAAGGCCAATGCATTGATTCTCTCAATTGCACTCCTCACAGTTTCTTCTCTTTGATCTCACACTTCCTGCGGAGTTCTTGGCACTGTCTATAATTTTGATTGTGTGACTCGTGCGTGAAGTTGTTGAATGACCTCAATGAGCTTCCCCACCTAGCTCTCAGTTGTTTATTCTTCCATATGTTCTAAGCCCTTCACAGAGAGAAGTGCTCTAGTGACTCCTTCTTTAAATTCCATCTTCTCTGCGAGAAGTTGTTCTTTCTCCTTCTAGATCTGTGCTCTATTCTCTGCATTTCCTTTTCCATATTTCTTATGAACCCTAACACATGTTCTGTATATAGTTAATTTCCAGCAATCCTTTATGATGTTAAGTCTAGAAAAATATAACCACCACTTGAATTGAAATCCATTATAAAGAAACTTCTTTCTTGAACTCTAGTGGGAAACATAAAATATAAACTTTGATGCCTAAACAATGAAACACTCTAAATCTACATGTGTGTGGATAAAAAAGTTGAGGATGAAACAATGCACGATCTATTAATCTCACCTAAATGGAGACTGATGTACCATCACTTTTAACCCTCTTTGTAGTCAACAACTATCCTTTCTGGATTACTTCCTAATTTTGAACATTGGGTGGAGTGAAACTTTTCTCCACTTGCATTTACTTCAAAACCTACAACAAATTTACTTGCACCTTGAGGGTTTACTAATCTTGTAAGTACCTGATGTTTATGATACATCTCAAGAGGTAAAATATAATCTTGCAGAAGCCTCATCATGCTCATGTGACCAACCCCATGTGGTTTTCATATTCATGCTCTGGATGACTATTTAAATCAATCTGGACTTTGTCATTCATACTCTTTTCTAGGCTTACACCAGATCCTTTATGAGAACATGCTAAAATTAGCTCTGAAGAAGAGTTAACTCCATCTCCAGGAAAATTATTAACCCTTGTCAACGCTTCCCTGAATACTGTAGATGATTTTTCTTGCCTTGAACCATTCTCAGGGTGTGAGAACATATCAGATTGCTAGTTTGATCCATTGTTGACCTCTACCTCTTGTTTCACCCATGTCCATTTTTTCTTTGTATTTTCAAATTCTCTTTTAGATTGAAGCTTCTTATGACACATCATAAGTGTTTTATATCCTTTCTTAACTGTCATATAGACATTGCAAGTACATGGGGGCTTATGTTTTGGCCCCTTTCTACTAGGAGGTTGAATACAAACAATACATGTAAAACCARGTCTTTGTCAAGGATGTTTTGTAGTTGAAGCAKCTAAAGRAGGTGCAGTCTCATTTTMTCCARGAGATGCAACATTGGCTAAGTATCCAGTCCTGATGAAGCCTASAAGACCTTMTTCCCCTCAACATTTTMTGKTTTTCTGGACCCTACATAATAGTTAACAAAMCCTCAGTAAAATACAAAGGATTTATGGTTCCCTTCAAATACAAGTTGAAAAATATATTTTTTGATAATATCAAGAAACTTGTGATAATATAAATTCCTCAACATGTAGAGTCATTCTATGCAATCTATTCTGAAATTGTTTTGCAACATATTACAAAGAACAATATTACATAGAATGCTAGTAAAAAATTTACCAGTGGTGAATTGGAAAAGATTTTCAAGTTATTATAAGCTCACTTCTTGAGGTGCAGAACAAAAATCCATGCAAATTGAAGGACCATGCCAAAGATATTTCTCACAACATTATTATAATAGTTCACTTCATGAGCATTTCAACTATGTTGAAAAACTATCATAGGTAGAATGAGTTGGTCTAGGTAAATTTAATTTTGGAAAGGTCATATCCAACCATATTTCATACATCTTTTGGAATATTGTTGCATTCCTGGAAATAATTTAGAATTGAAAACAATCATTGAAATATAGATAAAAACACAAGATGACTTCTACATGATTGTAATCACTAATGAGATAAAATAGAACTCTCGAAGCCATATGTTTTGTCCATTGTCCTTTATTATAGGTAGCAATAAAAAATATAACCAACATACAACTGAAAATAGTCTTAGTTGATGTAGTACAATGGGGAGGAAGAGCACCCACTTCTAGAATTGTGGCTATTGTGACCACTCAATTGAGTAATGACTATTTCCATATCCAAATATTATGTGAAAAGAAAAACTAGACCCTAAAATAGATATGCTCCATTTTAGTGGGAAATAACATGGGACTTCACATTCCATTTAATACTATACACAAATTTTAATATTTCATATTTCGAGCACCTTGAAAATAAATGAAACCCTCTCATAAGTGGTTAGCCCCGCCTATTTGAAAATGTGTCAAGAATTTGTTAGATTTAGTGGTATGGGGGAGATTTTCAATGCAAGTCTCCTCAAGATTATCCCTAAAGATGTTAAAAAGAGGTTTGGTATGAGTTTAGCACCCTATTACTCTCATCAATGTCTCCTACAAAATCCTAGCCAAAGAATTTGTCCAAGAGGATCAGATTATCAATTTCTCAAATAATCCCAAAGGAGAAGACTAAAGTTATCGAAATTTTTTTTATCAAATTATATTTGATAAGGTGATAAATCACTTATATTGTATTTGTAGGGGTCGAATCCTACCTCATAGGATCAGATCACAAAAATATCTCTAACAATACCTAAAGCTAGGAAAGTCAAAACAGACTTCCTAGTTTAGCTCAACTAACTCAATTTGACTTTGATAAGCATTAACTATCACCAAATACACATGGAAAAAGATAATTCAACCCCATGAAACTTAATTACATCATATATATTTGCTAAATTTCTAATTACATCAGTGGGAATCAATTTTGACCAAGAAAATTAAAAAACTGTCACATTTCCCAGAAACACAGCACCAATCTGCAAAAATACAGTGCCAACCTTGGAGGGGACTTTTGAAAACCTTCCACTACTCCAAATCCATATCTTAAAGGCTTAATTGAAATATTGGGATGTCTAGTTCACAATGGATTCATCAATATTTGAAAACCCCTGATCCAAACCCCTCAAAACTTGGCTTGAATTCAAACTGTCCAGAAATGCAGCAAAAAGAGCAACAAGGAAGACAAACTCATATCTCTTTAACCATAACACCTATGAAAACAATGAAGGATTTTATTGTGATTGGTTCCATTCTTAACATAAACCTCCTTTGGTTTTCTAAAATTCATCACCATTTGGTCAGAAACCTCTTTTGAAAATGATGACAAAAACAGAGTAAAAAACGCAACAATAGTCCTGGAGCAACTGTATTTTGGGCATATCTCTCAAACAGTAAATCCAAATGGGCTAAATTTTCAAAGAAATTTAATATCATCATAATGCACCTCCAAAACAAATCGTAGCCCAAACAAATTCACAAATTTTGAGAAAATACCAAAATGGCTATAGATGATGAGAGCTCATTTCGCGAAAATTGTGCATCATTTTGAGATGAAATTAAGTGGGTGTTTTCATCTCATCCCAATTCATATCCTGTATAAATTTCATGGAAAACAGGTGTGGGGTTTAAAACATATGACGAGAACATGGTGACTATGTAAAAACGCAGTGCCTCCTTGCAAAAATGCAACACCCAGCTTGTGAAGGACTTTTGAAGGCCTTCCCATGCTCCAAATTAACTTTTGAAAGATGCATTGGAAATATGAGGATGTCTAGTTGTCATTATACACCTCAATAAATCCAAATTAACACTCCATGATGGATAAAATTGTTTTTTCCCATAGCAACTCCCAAAAGCGCAGCACCTGGTGCATAAAGGTGGCAGAGAGTGATATTTTGACCTGTTTTTGGGCATTTTCTCCCAACCTGTTTGTTGATAAGGCACCAAAGTAGATATGTAACATGTGTAGGGTACTATATATCCACCAATATAAACTTTTTTCCATTTGGAGGTCTGAGGAAAAATCTCAGCACCAAGGCATT
>JASDQU010420718.1:0-10136 GCA_032191745.1 Picea mariana
GACCTCGCTACATCAAGCATCAATACTGCTTATGTTTTACACACTGGAGTGTGTGAGACCTACCATGTACAATTGGTGTACCTCATTTCTGACCAATATGAAAGGTCAGCTGACAGAGTGCAAGAAGGGGGAAAAGAGAAACTTCGGGTTTGCCTCTATCCTTTGTAGCTTCTTTTCCAAGTAGATCCCAAGCCTGGGATCTAGAGTGGAGATCATTCCTAGAGGTCCACCTAATCGAGCTATGGCACGATGGATCGAGGTCATGAAACGATAGGGGTTAGGTAGGGTGGCAAAACCCTACAACGATGAGTTTTTCTTTTGGTGGAGGAGACAAATCATATCTCTGGATGAATATCCCTATGCGGGAATTGATTTTAGAGGTGATCCTGATATGCTGCTTCCACCAAGGACTGCCTATGGCGTCATAGGTAAACAATATTTTTTAAATATTTGAGTTTTTGTATTTTGGTATTTAAAAGAACAAAGATATTTTTTGGATGGTGTTTTTAAATATTAACTTGATACTTGTGTGGTTGTAGATGTGGGTCCACAATGGCCAGAGGGATTCCTGCAACATAGGTGAAGGCACCAGGGAGATGAGGCAGTGGGAGGAGAGGCAGAGAGAGTCCTTCATAACGTCCAGGGAAACCTGTCATGTTTGACATAGAGGATTCCTATGGTTCAGGTGGAGGATCTACCTTAATCCATGAAGAGGCAGGTTGTCGATGTACTTAGAGAATGGGTACGAATCTTCCAGCATCTTGCCAATGTCATGGTTTTCTATCACGAGACTTATCCGACACCATAGGCATAGATGTCATGGGACATGTATATCGGCTGTATATGTATTTTTGAGGGTTTTAGCCTCAATTTTGTAATATAAAACACCATATTTTTTGGAAATATATAAAGAGGGATCTTCAACTGTACTTCTATCTTACAATGTGTACATTGATTTAATGGTTTTCTTTCCTTTATTAATGTGAAAAATGGAAATTCAAAACATAATTAGCCTAGGCATCAGATACATGATTATAAATTCTAGGAATGTGAAAGTATGTAATAAAATCAAATTGTCATTCTAAAATACGTGCCTGTAGGAATTGACAGAGTAACGTCAGATCATGCACATGGTAACGACCGTTCAACTGACATACAACTAACTGAGAATCCAGGCGCACCTCTATAGAGCGAATACCATGTGAGATAGCATCATGCAATAATTTTATGATAGTGTTGTATTTGGCCACATTATTCATGGATGGCCCTAGGCATATGCCACCTGAAGACACCAATAGAGCCTCGAGCGAGTAAATCACCCAAGCAGTGGAAACTAAGTTCTGTGTATGACAACGAGCTCCGTTTGCGAATCCTACGTAGACTAAAGAGTCCATTGACATCTGCCAACAAAAGGGAAAACTCGATAAGCAAGCTAAAGATAAAAAAGGGAAAAAGGTGTATATGCACTAAATTTACATTCGTATACAAAGGGTTTCACCCAAGCCCAGGGCTTAAGCGTAATACCTTTTTAAGTAGAGCCCATTTCTAGGCTCAACCAATTTATTACCTTCATAATATTCCAACTCGTAGGCTCCTTTTTCTAGAACACGTCGCACAATATAAGGACCGTGCCACATAGGCTTAAACTTACCTGCCCCAAGTGGTTCTTTAGCTTGGTCATACAAGAGGACCGATTCACCCTCATCATACAACCAGGGATAAATAGACTTATCATACTGAACCTTGACAGGTTTCTTGTTTGCCTCAATAGCCATGAAGGCGTCTCGACGCTGCTCATCAAGACTCTCTAGGTGTACAAGGCATCACTCTAAATCAGAAGTGTCAGGTAGGAGCTCAACTACCAATTTGAGAAAAGGGATTTGTCATTCAATGGGAAGTATCGACTCCACACCATGTACTAACTGAAAAGGAAAAAAATCGGTGGTAGTCTTAACCAAGGTTCCATATGCCCATAGTGTGGGATATAACATGATGTGCCAGTTGGAATTGCTCCGACTGACAATTTTTTGCAAGATGGTCTTGAGAGACTTATTGACGGCCTCTACTTGCCCATTTGCCTGGGGGTAATAAGGAGACAAGTGATCATGTTTAAAACCCAACTTAGACGCTAGTTCTATCATCATTTCATTTTGAAAATGTCTGCCATTATTAGTGAAAATATCACTCGGGATACCGAACCGGGCGATAATTTGGTTGAATACAAAAAAATTGTAGTCTTCCCATCGGATTTCACGGTAAGCATGGATTCGTCCCACTTGGTGAAGTAGTAGACAACCACGATAATGTGTTGATGCCCCCCAGCTGAAGTTGGGTTGTAATCAATGAAATCTACTCCCCACTTGGTGAAGGGACGGACGATAATGAATGGTGAAGAGGGGCTAGGTGTGAGTGCATTTTTCGAGTGAACACCTGGCAGGGGTGACACTTCTTGACCATTTCAATACAATCTTTAAAGATGGTGGGCTAGAAGTAACTGATTCGCAAGATTTTTTGGGTTGTCGAAAGCCCGGATAGATGACCACCACAAGCCCCTTTGTGGCAATCATTAAGGACTAACTCAACTTCCTCATGAGTTAAGTAACGACGTAAGACACTATCTATTCCTCGATGATACAAAGTGTCGTCGACGATTGTATACTTTTTGGCTTGGTATCTAACACGTCGTCTATCATCTTCCGAGAGATGTTGAGCGAACTTCAAGGTTTGAAAATACAAAACAATATCTCCATACAAAGGGTCCGATGACGAGACGAGGAAAATGCGTTCATCTACCTATGAATTGACATGAATAACATCTTCATCTAATCGTGGGAAATCGGATATTAACTCTGTAAAAACTAGTGATTTTTTGGACTTGGCCGAAGCAAAGTTGAGATCAAATTCTTGTAAGATGACAATCCATTTATTATATTTTCTGTCTATTTTACATCTAGTGAGGATGTATTGAAATGGATTAACAATGACAACCACAGTAGTTTTGCAAAGCAATATATAGTGTCGTAAACGTTGGACTACATGGATGGCAACCAAAGATAT
Source organism: Picea mariana (assembly GCA_032191745.1). Lineage (NCBI taxonomy): Eukaryota > Viridiplantae > Streptophyta > Pinopsida > Pinales > Pinaceae > Picea > Picea mariana. Next base: position 3,058 of record JASDQU010420718.1, read on the forward strand.
CTTTTCAACGTGCAAGCAATTACGTTCAAGACCGACTAAATTTCGATTGAGATAGTAGATGACGTTCTCGCGGAGGTCATCATCCTCCTGAACTAGAACCATACCAATGGTCTCTTTAGATGCAGTGATATACAACAAGTAATCTCTACTGTAATTAGGAGATTTCAGCAAAGGGGCCAATACCAAGGCTTTCTTTAAAGCGTCAAAAGACTATTGGGCTCACTCATACCAGATAAATAGGGTGTATTTCTTCAATAGGTGCATGAAACCCTTAGTGATATTGGCATAATTCATAATAAACCGATGCAAAAAGTTAGCTTTCCCCTGTAAACCTTGAAGTTGTCTAATCGTGCGTGGGGGAGGCAACTGAAGAATTGACTCAACCTTAAGTGGATATACCATGATCCCTATCTCAAAGACTAATAATCCTAGGAGACGACCAAATCTAATGCAAAAGATTCATTTATGAGGATTGAGTCAGATTCTATAGTAGCAACATCTTTCAAAAACTAGTTGAAGGTGTGTAGCATGATCCACTCTCTTGCGAGAGTGAGCAATAAGATGATCAAGGTAAGCTTTGACTATTTGTTTGAGATCATGAAAAGGGAAAGTTGTGGCTCGTTGGAAGGTTTCTCTGGCATTTTTCAAGTCGAAAGGCATTTTTCAGTATGCAAACGTGCCCAAGGACATATAAATGTCGTCTTATGTTGGTCTTTGGGTTTGATCTGGATTTGGTTATAGCCTAAAAATCCGTCCATAAAAGAAAATATTTCTCTTCCTGCACACTCATTGAGAATCTAATCAATGAAAGGCATGGGGAAGTTATCTTTAGGACAGACCTTGTTCAGGTTGCAAAAGTCCATACATATGCAGATGGTTCCTTGCTTTTTATTCACGGGAACGGGGTTGGATACCCATTCGATCAAGATAAATGGGTAGATAAAGCCGACATTAAGTAGCTTTTCTACCTATACCTTAATGGCGGGGGCCTTCCTAGGATTAACAACTCTAAGACATTGTCGAACAGGTTTAGCATCTGGGTAAGTCCTAATATCATGTTTGACAATACGAGGGTCGATCCCTGGCATCTCTTCATATGACCAAGCGAATACATCTCAAAATTCTTTGAAGAGGTTGGTGTAGATCAGAATCTCTTCTAGCGAACAATCTACACCTATTTTTACATTTTCAATCTTGCCAGGGGTATGAGAGATATCGATATGGAAAGTAGGAGTAATACTCATCATATTCCCTTCGGCATAAATTCCATGTGTATCAAGTGGAACTACGATGTGACCGACTATCTCACTCATGGTAGATCTAAAATCATCTTGCTCAATTCTTTCAAGACTTGGGAGAAAATAAGATTGATGATGCATATCATCCCAAGGCTTCTCGGAAACATTCATGGCTTAAGGATGGCTTTGTCCGAAGGGAAAGTCTCATCCAAGAAATCATGTGAACAAGATAACGAAGTGGCCCACACGGGCCTAAGAAATGGATCCTCCTCGACCATCTATGAGGGAATAGGGTCGAGATCGACATAAGAGTCAAGGATAGCTTGAAATTCAATCTCTACTGTCGATAGTGGCATAGCCATGCCAGCATGCGAATGACCTTCGATTGATGAAGTTGGAGAAGGTAGGGTCCAAGAGTCACTAAAATAAGAAGTGCGGAAAGGGATGGACTTCTCTACTGAAGCTGTCGTACTGGACATGGCGTAAATGTGGTAAGTTGGTTCCGAGAATTCAAAAGTACCCATGAGGGAAGAATACATTCAGACACCGATATTCTCAGTTGTCAACTGAGAATTGTCAACCACAGGGATCGATGGTCCAATATATACATTCAGGCTAGAGTACGCAAAGGATAACTGGTCGATCGTCATAATCTCCCCTTTATGAGGAAAACAAAGCGTGTGGAAAACAAACGATACGACGGTGACCATAGCATAAGTCCAATTGTGACCTAGTAACAGGTTATAATCGAGAGGTGCATCAACTACCTCTACTTCCACCTCTACCGTCTTCCCACCTAACTGGACCGGAAAAGCAGGGAGAATACCATGAGGGCAGAAGGAATGACCATCAAATGCGGTCAACATGGTCGATGACTTTGAAAGGATTGGAGAATCGATAGCTTTCCAACAAACTAAGGACATCACACAAGTGGCAACACCTTCATCAACGACCTCTCGTTTGATGGTATATTTAGAATACTCCATGTGGATTTGGAAAGCCACATGGTAGGGTAAGCGAGGCTTCACATCTGTAAAATCAAACTTGATGATCTTCGAGCCACTAGTTTCTAGAGCTCCTAAGGAAGAGAGTAAGGAATTACTCTGTGATGGACACGTCTGGAGTACCTCCAAAGAAGACATCGCACAAGGTGTTTGGCCTAGATCCTCAACAATAGAGTAGTTCTGAGTGGCTCTAGCATTAGGGTTATGGGTAGAGCACTTGAATACTCCTTTTGTAATATGAGGCAGTGGCTCTGGTTTCTCGATCTGTAAATTCATTTCCGAAGGTGGAGGAGGATCTTCTAGGATGGTACTAGCTTTTGAATATCCGTAATCTCACGAGCGAGTGGCTATATCGATTTTTGCATCGACCATATTGATACAAACACGGTTTCCATATTGCAGTGGTGGGTTTTGAATCCCACAAGGCGCATTTCTGGGGTTCAAATAACTTGAGGCTAAGTGATGGTTGTGAGGAAAAGGATTCGTTATCACAACAGGTAGAAGATTTAAAATCCTTGCAGCCTCTGCAAGTTTGGGGCATAAGTGTGTAAGGTGATCATCAATACAAAGTTTACAAGGAAACTTAACCTTATGCTTTTCTTTCTTTCCCTCTCTAAAATTATCGCTCTGTTTTCCATTATTATCTTTGTCCTTGGGTTTATTCTTCCTACCTCTACAATTATTTTGACCTTTCCGTTTATTCCCATCTGGTTGTTGGTCACCATTTGGGTTTTTCAATGACTGCACAGAATGTACATCTGCCGATTGGGTGGGTTTGGAAGATCCAGATGGAGCTGGTCCTCCGAAAAACTTCGTTCTCGAGTTTGTGGAATTTTCATTGGTGGACCCCACAATGCCATCGGCATGGGCCCAATACTCTGTCTAGGATCATGAGTCGACCTCGGTGCGTCGGGAAGAATGTGGTATAAAATCCCAGACCGAGCATAGATCAAATTGAATTGTTGGTCTCTAAAAATGGCCTCTTCCTCGTTGAAGACCCCATAAGTAGCAACTTTCTTTGAAACAGGAGCGTGCAAAGACTTTAAAAACCATTCTAAAATAACGGTCAGGGGTATGGGATTCTTAACTAATCTTCTTCCCGTACGCCATTCCTGGATATGGTATGAAATATGAGTGCCAGAACCCTGGGGTAAAGTTGACAAAAGTTCAAGGCCAACATCATAACGAACGGGTAGTTGAAAATGGTTAAGAAATGCCAGCACTAACTGTTGAAAAGACCCATATGTCCCCCTAGGTATCTCAATATACCATTGCGATGCAATCCCGATAAGAGTGCATTGAAACAATTGTAATCTGATAGAATCATGATTCAAATAATTCGATGAGCACCAGAGGTGAAAAGTAGTGATGTGATCACCGAGGTCCTCGCCATTCTTACCCTCAAACTTTGGAATGTCTGACGGAAGCTTGTTGGGGATAGGGGGCCATGTGGGATCATGAATCACTGGGTTGTTAATTAGTTTAGACAAATGTGGCAAATTAAGCATGGACAGAAAGGGAATACGGGGTTGTGACACCTGGTCCCATCCTCCTGCAAAAGACTGAGTATTAGGACTTGCATTCCATCCAGGATTCTGGTAAGGACTAGAACCTTGTCTGGAATTAAAAGACCCTCCTCTGGGCAGATTCGTGAAAGATGGATTGGGCATCATTCCCGCAGGAATGTTCTTATAAGGGTTATGAAAATTGCCCCCGGTTGGATTAGCTCCAAACTGAGGGTTGTTAAAACTGCTCCCAACTGGATTAGATCCAGGCTAGGGGTTTCCAAGACATAAGAGTGACCTCCTCTGGGTGGGAATCCAGAGGATTGAAGTGGATTTTTTATGCCAAAAGTATGTGTCGAATTCAGCACCGAGGAGATAGGGATATAGGGTGGAACTTGACCGCCAGCTTGGTTGTTCCATTCAGCCGTAGAAGGATTAGACCCGGGGTTAAGGAAGGGGAAACTTACTACATTATGATTTTCTTAGGGAACATGAGATCTACCAAATAGAAAAGGAATGTAAGGTGGTGTAGTGCCCCCAGGTCCAAGGCTAGTGTTATGGCTAGTAGCTAGGATGGCAGTCGAAAAATGGGAAGTGAAGCTTGGCATTCCATAAGAAAATGGACTAATAGCCATGGGGATGGTCTAAACATTGTAACTCGACTAGTGGCCAAAATCCCCAAAAGGTTTAGAGGAAAGAGATGAAGCATTAACTACGGGCTGGACCATAAGACCGATGTAGGCCTCTGGCACTACAACTGTAGTGGTTGCAGGTGTCAAAGGAGTGCAATTAACTATAGTGGGATTGGGAGTTGATGAACTCCCAGTGTTCTGAAGACTAGACTCAGTACTCATCCTTGTGGGATCACAAGTCTGAAAAGTGGATGTGTGTGTACCACTCACGATAACTCTATGCCTTTTAAAGGCAATAGATTGAAAACCGTTGGTCACTGTAACAACCGACGGGACCTACGACGGGACTTATGACTCTCAACAAATAAAAATATATCCTAAGGCCAACTAGTAATCAAAGAGAATACCAAAAAGTCGAACGACCAATATGCACATAGACGGGCTAAAGTGGTTGAGTAGCCTCCCCCGCTAAAGAAGGTATGCCTCGTCCATGAGGCACCTGAGACTCCCTGCTAAAGTTTGGAGGTAACAGAATCAGTTATAAGGGCCCTCGTAGGCTTAACAACCAGTCGGTCAGATCCCCCCTAAGAGGTAATCTTCCATAAAGGTTGTGTGTTTTCCGACCCCTATCTGACCTAGGATACAAGCAGAATAACCCTTGCAAGTAACCTATGAGAAACCTAAGTCAAGCAACTAATCAATCATTGTATAACCGATGGACAAGTGAACAGTTGTAAGTCTGGATTATCGTATGGGCAAGGTAGAAAATCCTGAAACCTTGAAAGTACCGCCTCTCACAGAGGTATGGATACTAGAAAGACCCCCAAATACGAATAAATCCACAAAAATATCTCTGATGCTAGGTGAGTATCTAGGGGTTATCCCTTCAACAAACTTCACGCGAGCTCGTGCTGAACTCCGGTGTGAGGGGAGCCTCCTGATATTACCAATTATACAATGGATTTATCAAATCCCTGTCTTAGACACATACGTTGATTTAATGTCCTTGGAGAACTTTACTCACAAAATCATATTCCAAGGCACTAAATACTAGGCTAGTTTGTGCACCCTAAACAATAAAATTGTCACTAATCAATTTTAGTTTAAAGTGTAAATTTTATTGGTCGTGATTACTCAAAAAAGGTATGGAAATGAAACTCATGGTGTTATGACTCTGCATGAAAATAAAAATATATATAATGCAAAGCCTAACTTCAACTTTTCAGTGAATGATATGATAAATAAAAACAATGCAATATTCAATTTTAACTCTGCAACTCAGAAGTAAAATGCAATCTTTTGCTAAATGTGCTAAGCTAATGATAAAGGTTCCAAGACAAAAATACCAACCAATGAAAAATACCTACTTTTTTTGTATTTTCAATGTATTAAGAAGAAAATGCATGGACTGATAAGCGACTTGATATATAACTTCTACTATGTATAAAAGAAATCACTCGAGTAGAATACCAAACAGCTAAGCAGACAACCCAACTACCAAGGACAAATAAAAAATGGAGAACAAAGAGAAAGACGCCGCCCAAAAATTTAACTCCAAACAGGTTTCCTGTCATCCATAATCTCAACAGACACCATAGAGACCTAAGAAGTCTCAGTGATCCTCAAAACCTACCCAACAGTCACTAAACCAAGCAAGCAAGCAAGGGGAAGTGGTATACGTGACTATTCAAGAGAAAAAGGCATATATATGCCTCTTTCAGTGGGACAGTGTAACACACCCACCACAACTAGAAAATTTTCAACTTTCTTTCCTTATTCTCGAGGGACAACACTCCCTGAGATCCTGAGGAGCCTAGCATAGACCCTACTTTCCCTCTAAAGTCCCTCATATGACTATGGCTATGCCCACAGTCCTTACTGAGAAGGCACTTCTGCTATCGCGATATGGGGAGTCGTGAGGCAAGTGATCCCTTTCTCTCTTGACTTTCGAAGGGATGAAACCCGAAGTGGATCTAACCACTTATCGATATTAATAGCAACCCGGAATAAGTTTGGTACTTTACCCTTCAGAGTTTCCACCATCAGAATTTCGGGATGTGCAACGATAGGAGGTCTCGCACCTGGGTTTCCTGGGATCCAAAACTCCGAAAACACCAAACTCTAAACATACTCCACTATTTTTGGATTTCCTCCATTGGGATTTTGGGATATGCGATGATAGGAGGTCTCGCACCTGGGTTTCCCAGGAGCCGAAACACCAAAATCTAAACATACTCTGTTGTTTCAGGATTTCCTCCATTGGGATTTTGGGATATGCGACGACAGGAGGTCTCACACCTGGGTTTCCCGGGAGATGAAACTCCAAANNNNGGGATTTCGGGATATGCAATGATAGGAGGTCTCACACCTGGGTCTCCTGGGAGTTGAAACTCTAAAACACCAAACTCTAAACATACTCCATTGTTTTGGGATTTCCTCCATTGGGATTTCGGGATATGCGAGGATAACAGGTCTCTCACCTGGGTTTCCCAGGAGCCAAAACTCCGAAACACCAAACTCTAAATATGCTCCACTATTTCGGGGTTTCCTCCATCAAGATTTCAGGATGTGCGATGACAGGAGGTCTCGCACTGATCTAGGTGGATATCGGTGGCCACCCACCTTTTCTGACTGGCTCAAAATAGTTTTCTGGCAATTTTGGCAATTTACTATTTTTAGCAGTTTTTTCGGGTCCTGAAC
>JASDQU010420720.1:0-10145 GCA_032191745.1 Picea mariana
GTCCGACCGCGTAGCTGGTAACACTGTTTGTAATCAACGGTCTCCAGTTTCGTTGGATCCAGTTTTCTGTGGATCTGGAGGAGGGCCAGAGGCCCATGAATTGACCAATGAGGCCGCGTTCAGAGAGGGAGAGGGCGATTTTCATCGGTTGATCAGGAGGAAGATCTATTTCGGGGATATCCTTCAGTTTCTTGACAAAGCTGGGAGCTTCTGCTGTGATCGAATGCTTGGTGCATGCCTCTACCAGTCGGCGAAAGGAGGAGGCAGGGGAAGGAGGGGGCGGCGGCTCCCCTCCTTGACCAGACATGACGGCTAAACCCTAACACACCAGGCTGCGCGAGCTTTCACAATCGCGATTTTTCGGGAGCCCTTTTCTCAGTGGTCGTAAGAGATTGATACAATGTTGAAAGTGGTAAGAGACTAGCACTTATTTAGATATTACTATTAACATGCTTTGTAAATAGTTTCAAGAACGCATATTTGGAGCAAGTGCAATGCACATATCATATTTTTTAATTAGAGTACAAGGAGAAACCTAGAGTTTGAACATAACATATGTATAATACATGTACATCCATTAGTGTTTGAAAGTTTACCCAAGACACAAAGATGACACACATTAGATGATAACAATCTTTTAGGAAAAGTTGTAATAAATGTAATTAATTCTCTAGATTCAAGGTTTATAGATTTACCTTTTTTTTTCCAAGGAAAACCTTATGAAGAAACCTTCAAGGGCTTCACGACGTTTCATGGATGGGACCTAGTGTAAATACATTGGTGTTGATTATGAAGCCTAACCTAGCAAGGACATTGAGTGAGACACGTAACATAGACAACCAAACTAAGGGATCAATCTCGAGACCTCCTGCATGAAGCTCAAAGCACTAAACCACTCAACCTAACACATTGGGCTAGTTCACAAATTTACCTATATTTAACATTATTAAGTTTTTTAGTCATTGTCATTATTAGGAGATGGACAATAAAGACTCTCAAACTGGGATATTGTTAACATGTTTATGTGAAAATTTTGGTGTGGGGACTCATCTATTGTGGATATTGCTAGATGTTTGAGCAAGATGGATGAATTTGTTTATACATCTACTTGTAAATAACACCCCAAAAAACATATGTTTAAAGCATGAGATTTATAACATGGTTATCAACTTGAAAATAATTTTGACTTCAGAAAGAGAACCATAAACCTAAAACTCATTTTTTTGTGTCAAAAACACCAAAACCAACCCCACCGTAGAAAAGTAGTGCCACTAGTAACACTTTTTTTATAGGGTTAAAATTACAACATTTTGCAACCATAACCCGTAATGTTGCTACCGAAAACCTTAAAATCAACCCTTGAATTGCAAAGTGGTATTAGTGGTAGCACCTTTTTTTGCAAAGGTTAAAATTATAACTTGCGTTGAGAGCCTCTTAACCAAGCTAAGCCCCAACCCTAGCTTCATGCTCCTAAAGAGGCGTACTCGGTGTCTCAACATCCTCTGACTTGATATGCTAACAAGTGTGGAGGGCCGAAATCATCGACCTTAACAATTGGTACCGTTGCAACTAAAATTTTAAAATCAACTCCCGAATTGAAAGATAATATTACGAGTAGCACTTTTTTATTTTATTTTTGGAGGGTTAAAATTACATCTTGTTTGGAAACATAGTCTTAACAACCAGTACCATTGCAACGAAAACTCTAAAACCAACCCCAAATCAAAATAGGTATTAGCAATAACATCTTTTTTATTTTTTAAGGTTAAAATTACAATATTTTTGAAACTACACGTTAAACATTTATATGGTTGTAAACAAAATTGTCTTACCCAACTTTACTCCATCCTCACCCTTTTATTATATATATATATATATATATATATATATATATATATATATATATATATATATTAAAAAACTAAAAACTAAAGATAATAAATTTTAAGATCATATATATATTTTTATTAAAAATTAAATTTACTAAAAAAATAAAAAAGTAAAACCTATAAAATAATAAATTTTAAAATCATATCTTTAAAAAGCTTAGTTTTTTATATATTTTTTAAAAAATATTATTTATTTTCAAATAACTTTATTTTATTTTTAAAATTCATTTTATCATATATTTTGTAATTTTATTTTATTTTTAATTTGATTTGATTTTTTTTGGCTAGAAATAAGGTTAAGATAAAGTGAGTATTATTTTATTTTTAAAATTCAATTTTTCATAATTTTATTGTTTTTATTTTATTTGATTTGATTTTTTTTTACTTTTAAATAAGTGAGTATTATTTTATTTTTAAAATTCAATTTTTCATAATTTTATTGTTTTTATTTTATTTGATTTGATTTTTTTTTACTTTTAAATTTTTTATTAAAAATAAAGTGAAATTTATATAATATATTTTATAATTTTATTGTTTTTATTTAATTTGATTTGATTTTTTTTTATTATTAAATTTTTTATTCGAAAATATATTGAAGATAAAGTGAAAGTTGATAAGATGATTTTGTTTAGAATAGTATCAAGATTTAAGATCATGGTTTTAAAAATATTGCAATTTTAAAAGGAAAAAGAAAATAGTGTTATTTCTTGAATTTTTTTTTAATTTTAAGATTTTGTTACAATAATATTATTGGTTAAGAATATAGTTTCAAATAAATTGTAATTGTAACTCCCTAAAAAATAAAAATGTGATATTTTTTTATTAAGGGTTGATATTAAAAGTTTGGTTACAATGATATGAGTTGTAAAGGCCGTGGTTTTCAAACACATTGTAATTTTTAATTCAAAAAAAAGGTGCCACTATTAGTACAACTTTTCAATTCAGGGGTTGATTTTAATGTTTTTGTTAGTAATATTATGAGTTATAATTACAAAATGTTGTAATTTTAACCTTGTAAAAGAATATGGGGGTGTTATTGCAAGCATCATTTTTCAATTCAGAAGTTGATTTTAAAGTTTTTGTTCACAACATTATGGACCATGGTTGCAAAATATTGTAATTTCAACCCCTAAAAAAATGTGTTGCTAATTCAAAATATGGGTAAAAACAACTTCTAAATAAAAATGAACTCTAATAAGTTGATAACTATGTTTTATGTTAAGGTGATCTTGAATAGTTTGAAGGATTTATGTATTGATGCATTTGTGACAAACTATTGTTATCATTACAACAAGTACAACAATATGCAAAAAATTCTTCTCAAAACAAAATAACAAAACTTGATAGATCAAGTGATTCTTTAGACACCTTGGATATGTATTATTTCTCTCCCTTAGTGTACCTGGATATGTATTATTTCTCTCCCTTAGTGTACCTCAAGCTCTAAATGGAGTAGATTGAAATGTTATTTATGATATATGTAAATAAATGAAAGCAAACAAGATAATAAAACATTAATAGATCAAGGGATTCTTTACACCTTGCATATGTATTGTTTATCTCTTTTAGTGTACCTCACACTCTAATGGAGTAGGTTAGAATGATATTTATAATGTATGGAAATAAATAAAAACTCGAAACTCTCTTCCATTGCATAAATAGATTCATATCTTTAATGTTGTAGTCTCCACAAATTTTAAAGAATATAAAATGAATGCTAAAATATGTGCACTTATTACTTTTTATTTTCAATGTTGTAATTTCCACAAATTTTGAAAAATATAAAATATGTTGTAGTCTCCACAAATTTTGAAGCTTTTTATTTTCAATGTTGTAATTTCCAAAAATTTGGAAGAATATAAAAATATGTTATTTTCAATGTTCCAATTTCCAAAAATTTGGAAGAATATAAAATATGTTATAATCTCCACAAACTTTGAAGCTTTTTATTTTCAATGTTGTAATCTCCACAAATTTTGAAAAATATAAAATATACTGTATTTTCACAAATTTTGAAGAATATAAAATGAAGCTAAAATATGTACACTTATACTTTTTATTTTCAATGTTGTAGTCTCCACAAATTTTGATGAAGAATATAAAATATACTATATTCTCACAAATTTTGAAGAATATAAAATAAAGCTAAAATATGTGCACTTATTACTTTTTATTTTCAATGTTGTAGTCTCCACAAATTTTGAATAATATAAAATGAATGCCAGTAAGACATGTACACTTATTACTCTTTATTAACAATGTTAGTTCATTTATGATAATTTTGGGTACAATTTTTATTATCAATGTGAATTAATTTATGATAATTTTGTGTACACTTATTACTCTTTATTAACAATGTTAGTTCATTTATGATAATTTTGGGTACAATTTTTATTATCAATGTGAATTAATTTATGATAATTTTGTGTACACTTATTACTCTTTATTATCAAACACTTATTACTCTTTATTATCAAATACTTATTACTCTTTATTAACAATGTTAGTTCATTTATGATAATTTTGTGTACAATTTTTATTATCAATGTGAGTTAATTTATGATAATTTGATAATTTTGTGTACTTATAGTTCTTTATTATCAAACACTTATTACTCTTTATTATCAAACACTTATTACTCTTTATTATCAAATACTTATTACTCTTTATTAACAATGTTAGTTCATTTATGATAATTTTGTGTACAATTTTTATTATCAATGTGAGTTAATTTATGATAATTTGATAATTTTGTGTACACTTATTACTCTTTATTATCAATGTGAGTTCATTTATGATAATTTTGTGTACACTTATTACTCTTTATTATCCATGTGAGTTCATTTATGATAATTTTGTGGGCATTGATATTGGAAAGAAAAATGTGTTCATTTGTTATGTTATTTGTTATGTTTTATTGAAATTGTAAATTTTTCAATTTGTGGTTAGTTAATTTCAACAAAGGACAAACACTTTCAATAACCATTCATACAACCAGATCAAAGATCAACACACCGATGTTTTGACGTGGTAAAATTCATACGGGGAAACATCCATGACCCAGCCAACGCGGCCACTTGGAGCAATGTATTAATGCAAAATAAAAAAATTACATAAAAATTTTACAAGAGAGTTTCTCACAATCGATCATCGACAAATAACCCTCCTTGCTCTTTACATAGAGATCATGGACCAATCGAGTGTTAAACCACAGATCAATGGTCATTAAAATCGAAAAAAAAATACATTGTTGGATCACTCTATGTCGATAACATACCGTGACCCTCAGATTTCCTAACTACAAATGCTTACTAAAGAAACACACTTTTACCTAACGACACATTAGACCAAGTAGATCTTAACTAACTCGTAAGTATCTAAATATCCTAACATTATTTCACATTATTTATAATAACACATATACTTAATCTACTCTTTCAATTTGAAGTGTTATTTATTTTGAAATATGTACTTAATCTACTCTTTCAATTTGAAGTCATTGAAAAATTGGATGAATATACCCTTTCACATTGAAATTAAAAACGAAATTCAAATTTGATCACGAAGTCCAATTGCTCTTCACGTGCAAATCAAAATTGGTAACACATTGTATAATGGATACATTGCACATCTAACCTAGAGTCCTTCCATGACATTACACCCCTCTTAATCATGGACACCCTCATGCCACTTAAGCTTTCCCCTCATTATTGCTCAACGCAATATCCCTTGTTTTTCCTTCTCTCATTGTTGGTTAGCTTATTATTCTCTATCTTCACCTTGCAAAGTCAATGTCTCTCATTTAAATTTGTAAAATTTTAGAATAACAATATTTTATTTAACATTATTTATTATGAAACATGTACTTAATCTACTCTTTCAATTTGGAGTGTTATTTATTATGTAATATATACTTAATCTATTCTTTCATTCAATTTGAAGTGTTATTTATTATGTAATATATATTTAATCTACACTTTCAATTTGGAGTGCAATTATTTTTGCAACAACTTTTCAACATGAAAAGTTTGATGAATATACCCCTTCAAATTGAAATTAAAATCGACATTCAAATTTAATCACTGAGACCAATTACTCTTCATGTGCAAATCAGATTTGGCAACACATTGTATAGTGGATGGATTGTACATCTAACCTAGAGTCCTTCCGTGACATTCCACCTCTCTTATTCGTGGACACCCTCATCTCCCTTCAAGCTTTCCCCTCATTATTGATCAACACAATGTCTTAAGACCAATTACTCTTCACGTGCAAATCAGATTTGACAACACAATGTCTTAAGACCAATTACTCTTCACGTGCAAATCAGATTTGACAACACATTGTATAGTGGATGGATTGTACATCTAACCTAGAGTCCTTCCATGACATTTCACCCCTCTTAATCGTGGACACCCTCATCTCCCTTCAAGCTTTCCCCTCATTATTGATCAACACAATGTCTAAGACCAATTACTCTTCACGTGCAAATCAGATTTGGCAATACATTGTATAATGGATGGATTGTACATCTAACCTAGAGTCCTTCCATGACATTCCACCCCTCTTAATCATGGACACCCTCATCTCCCTTCAAGCTTTCCCCTCATTATTGATCAACACAATCTCTGAGACCAATTACTCTTCACGTGCAAATCAGATTTGGAAACACATTGTATAGTGGATGGATTGTACATCTAACCTAGAGTCCTTCCATGACATTCCACCCCTCTTAATCGTGGACACCCTCATCTCCCTTCAAGCTTTCCCCTCATTATTGACCAACACAATGTCTCTCGTTTTTTCCTTCTCTCAGTGTTGGTCAGCTTATTATTCTCTTACTTTGCAATGTATATTTATCTTCTCTAATCTCCCTTCAAGCTTTACCCTCATTAATCAACACAATGTCTTCTTGTTTTTTCCTTCTCTAAGTGTTGGTTAGCTTATTATTCTCTTACTTTGCAATGTATATTTATCTTCTCTAATCTCCCTTCAAGCTTTACCCTCATTAATCAACACAATGTCTCTCATTTTTTCCTTTAATCAACACAATGTCTCTCGTTTTTTCCTTTTCTCTCATTCTTGATTAGCCTATTATTCTCTTATTTTGCAATGTGTCTTTATATTCTCTCATCTCCCTTAAAGCTTTCCCCTCCCCTCCCCTCCCCTCCCCTCATTATTGATCAACGCAATGTCTTTTGTTTTTTCCTTCTCTCGGTTAGCTTATTATTCTCTTACTTTGCAATGTATCTTTATCTTCTCTCCTTGTTGGTTAGCTTATTATTCTCTTACTTTGCAATGTAGCCATCTTAGAACTAATACTCCCATTCAAGTCAATGATTACATTCAAATGTAATACTCCCAGAATAGGTAAGGCCATGCTTGATGCATTCAATTGTAATACTCCCAGAATGGGCAAGGGAATGCTTGCTGCAATGATAATCAGTGGCACAAGCAAACAAAGCTTTACTCCAACTAAAGTCGAAGCAATATGATTCCAAGAAATAGTGGAGGGCTAAAAGGAGCATTTTAATCCCAAACACCTCTTTAACGCACACATTAGAATCCGGCATCCCAAACACATCTTTAACGCACACACTAGAATCCGGCGCAACTAATTCTAGAACTAGTTCACATAATGCGTGGAAAGAGTTGATAATAGACTTAAATGAAAAAGCCAAGTAAAGCTGAAGCTTAATTCTTATACCCTCTGTTACAATGTTGTAATTTTAGTCTTTAGAATTTGGAACCCAATTAACAAGTCCGTTCTCAGGCAATGGTGGAATTCCATGCTAGTGTGGTTCAACAATAACTCCCATATTACAATAAGAAGCAATATTGGAAACAGAAAAACATTTGTTACGAAATGATGATTAGTTTTAGAAAGCCACAAAACTTCTGATGTTGCAAACATGTTTTAAATTTTTGGTCGAGAATCGGCCTATTAACATAGAAGTTATAAATGGTTCTCCTGAATTTTTTTTCCCATGTTACATTTCCAAAATTTTGAAGTTAAGAAAGACAATAGGCCTAATGGGTATAGCCGAGGCTACATATGTTTTGTAAATAATTAAAAGAGATATTATTTGTTTTCGTAAAATAAGAACACCCTAGTAAATAGCCAACTGTACTTGGATCTATGTCTGCCTGTATTTCTTCGGGCACTCTTTCACGGTCTCCGTCAAGTTTACATGGTAAGGCATTCCAGCTATGACTCCATCTTGTGGCAAACTCTCCAGCGTGTTGGTCTCCAAGTGGCTGCCACACTGTAAAACTTTGACAAGTGACAACTCCAACTTGGCCACACTGTAAAGATAATCAACTCGAACAAAGATGAAAATTGACAAATTTGATGCCATGCATATATCGTGGCAAATCTAGACTATTTATGACATCATTTACCTCATGGGATAGACATTTGTCAGAATATACCAACAAAACAAGGTTGAAGACAAGCAAAACACTCCAGCAATGCCCATAATACAMCTAGCAATAGAAATAAATCAACCAGGAACTCTAATAGAAAGTGCCTTGATTAAAAAGCAAGGCTTCTGAGGAACTAATTTTACTTTGGTCCCATAAAACATTTAAGAAAGGGAGTAAAACAAATCTTATGAGCCTAGTAATTCAAAAGAAAATATTCTGTCGTCTATTTGAAAATGAATTTCACGTTTGTAATGGAAGTCCTTTTATTCGATTATCTTGGAAAGCTATTACAGGGCTTCCCAAAACAATGCCAAAAATACCAGAAACATCACTTAACTGCTTGGCCCAAGTACCTCAACCGAGAAGAAGCTTTACCATATAATTCGATTATCATGATAACCAAATTACTAACACAAAAATAAAAAAAGGCAGAAGGAAGCTTCTAAATATTGATCAGCGTTGGATTGATAGTGATTGCAAGTTATTTGGCTCCAATGAATTTGTGTTTACGAACCTCTTTTGACTAACAATTGTATCATTACTGGTAGAAACCTTGGAGTACCCTCTCCTCCTTGGATGTAAGGCCTAATTAGTTGTGCATGGCTTCGCTCCAATATGTTGTTAAGAATCTCTTAGCAGGGAAAGATAATGAACCCACCTGCAATCTCCATCCTCTATGCATCCTTCCATTACAAACTTCAACAAAGATCTTGATGCATTTGAAATAGTTATACCTTTGCTCCCTTCTACCATAAAACCTTGCATTTCATTGCTCTTCCCACATCTAGTTCTCATTATCTATAGCTTGTGCAAACCCATGGCCACCTTTAATTGCCTACTGCTCCTTTGAGTGTGAGGCACTTGAACACTAATGTAATGTCCCTTTCCAAATAGGAGCTCCAAAGATATGGCTTAATGGTCTAAATCGCCCTGTTAGACTATAGCCAGGGCCGGAAAAGGGGTAAACAGGGTTACTAGAGGTCACTCCAGTCAAAGGTGTTATGTTCGAAAAGTGACATTGAGCTAAAAATGGTTAAAAGCGCTTTTAAGTCATTATGAGCTAAAAATAGAACAGGTGAGCTAAAATTAGAAGTCAACGATGAATTAGGGTTTCAACAGTGAATTAGGGTTTTGGAAAGCTATAAGAGAAGAGTCAACGACCTAATTCATCATTATGCAAATTATGACTTGTCATTGAGGAGAGAGGCGCATCTCAGGAGAGATAGTTCAGTGGATTCCAGGAGGAAGACACCAGTTGGTTGATTTTGATGCTGAGAGACACACCCTAGTCATCGAGAAGATCACACAGGTCTTCCATTGTTCTTCAGAAGCAGTTACGCAGGGTCCAGCAGCAAGGGCGCACTTATCCAGGGTGAGGGCGCAGCTCTTGAGGAGGTTAAGTGGATCGACTTGTCCCATCCGAGAAAACTTCAGAGATTCCCCTCCGACCCTGTTGAGAGGAAGGCAAGGCACATCTTTTGCCTGATTCCTCGTCAGATTTCGACAGAGGAATCATCTAGGGCACATTTTCCAGACTTGGAAGTGCAACACTTTTGGCGGACACATTCGGGGTTCTCGAGCAAGCATCAGATCAGATTCAGGGAAACCCTTCTGACCCATTTCCCAATAGACCAAGGCAATCATTTTGAGATACATCTCAGCCGATTCCGACGATGGAATCACTAAGGTGCATTTTGCCAGTGAGAGAGAGGCTCATTCCCCCAGGGGGATCCATCTGGGGTCCAGACCCACCAGCAAAGGTGTTGGTCAGTTACCAGGCCTGAGAACTAAAGCAAGGCGCACCATTTGGGACAGTTTCCAAGCCATTCT
>JASDQU010420721.1:0-10148 GCA_032191745.1 Picea mariana
AACTTTCCTCTTCTTGTGGATGCTGGCCCAACAGGGCACTTTGTCTTTTCTTCAGCTTTGTATAGTAGGTCAGTGTAATGTCTTTGAGCTATTAGATGATATGCTAGGGGTTTTATGCATGTATTTGATAAATTTAATGATGAGATATGATTGACATTGCTATGATCTCGAGGACTAATGAGCCCATGGAGGGCAAAGTTTTTGATGTGAAAGACCATGCGCAACGGACAGGTACCAGTGGACCGGTGCACATGAGGAGATGATTAGCTCGGACCCCCATGGGGCTGAAGAGCCCATCAGATGGTTGTTGGGATGGCAGAGACAGGACAGGGTTATGATGAGCCTTTGCACATGAAGAAAAGAAGGACGTTCCACCCAGGACACTTTGGTTGAAGTCGGCCTAAGGGGGATCACCCACTTTAGATGGAACGTTTTCCTCTTGATGGACAGGACGTCACCCAGGAGATATGGACGTCACCTTGAGTATGTGGCAGTGTGATTGAGGTTATTGGCACGTGTGGCAGCTTGGAGGAGCCCTAAAAGGGCTAACGTCTGACTTCTAGATGCTGGATATGCCCAAAAAAGGGCCAACGTCTCCCTCAGAAGGGCTTGACGTCCCACCTTTTGCTCATTTTATGTCATTTATCTAGCAGTTAATGTAAAAACAATGTAAATTTTGTAGTCAGCCTTGTCAGCTGTTTTAATGACCTATTTTGTAATTTAAAGGTCATGGATTGATATATATTGAGGATGTTTTTCCCTCATTTGAACAGAACACAACTCACTCTCTTGTGAGATCCCAATACTTGCACCCTAGTTTGGTATTTTTGGTGTTCTAAAGTTAGGCGCTACTCTTGGAGGAGGATTTCTCTTGGCATTTATGGCATTTCTCTCATGGAAGGTTTACAACTAGGGTTTTGCATGTGCTTTTCTTCATGATATGTAAGTGTTTTTCCTGCAAAACTTCTTGATTGAATGGTTGTAGGTTAGTATTCTTGCATTTGCTTATAAATTGTTGATTTTAAAACCCTAGGTAGCAAGCACACAAGTAGGTCATTGCTATATGTCCCCTTGTTGAGAAATGGTTTTCAGCCATTGAAAAAAGAAGACGTAGCCTAGCCATTGCTACACTTTTCTTTATTTTTTCTGAGCTAGCGTTGAAGTTATAGGTTGAAAAGAGGAGACGTCCTAGGCCTAGTTGAACTACACCTAGGGTTTCAACTTCTAGGGTTTGAAGGCCTTGCCTTTGCAACACCTTCTCCCTTAATTTTATACTTTGAGCTAGCCGTTTTGCCAAGTGTCTTTAGAGAAGGAGGAAAGAGCACGAGGCCTTGCTTAAGCAACACCGGAGTGAGCCTCTTTCCCCTAGGGTTTTGATTCTAGAGCCCTGCCATTGCAGCACCATAGAACCCTACCTTGCAGTCTCTAAGTTTTAATCCTCCCGAGACTTTGTTCCCTTGCTTTTGACTCCATATACCCTAAGGCACTGGTTAAATCTCCAACGTTGAGTCTCCAGTGTACAAAACCGTCTTTTAAAACTTTAATTTTTGAAACCCTAACTAACCCTAACACTGCTAACCTAGGCTGACGTCATAGTTGACGCAACAAGCTTTTGACTAACATAAGCAATTGAATGATGATGTCAAGCATTTACTGAGCAAATTATTGATTGGATATATTGTAGACTTGGTCATTTGGTAGAGATTGATGAATTGATGATCTTTCATAGGCTAAATAACAGAACCTTGACTTTCATATTTTATCTATTTCATTGCTTATTGAATTAAATCATATAGTTAAAGAAGTACTAACCCTTTGAGTTATAGCCTGCAAATATATATATATTGTGTTGTTATTATCTTGTTCCGGGCAGGTGTTTTCAACACGGACTACACTTCTTTTATTGGATGATTAGCCGGACTATCTGATACTGGTGGTAACTTGCGAGAAGGGAAATCTTAACACTTGACCTTGCATCCTTTGTCTCTTCAAACCCCATGTTACCGGGGACGTCTCCCCTAGGCTAACCTCCCCAAATAGAAAGAACCTCCCCATCGAGGTTACATTGGGTGGGGAAGGTTCCTGTTACACCAGTTTGTCCACTATCCTATAGCCTGTGACCTAAAATACAAACTGCGCGATAACAGGACCAAATCCCCTTTTGTGGATTGGTCAAAAGACAATTGTAATAGGCAGAATAAGAAGTCGGCCCCAACAAATATTAAAGAGGCCTAGAAATATAATAAAGGTGGGTTTACCCACCCAGTTTGAGAAGTTGGCCCTGCTAGTGAAGAGACACTTCACACGTGCCAGACTTGTATAAATAAAGAGGCCGGTGCCTCACTTAGACACACAACACACTTGCTCATTTTGAGAGACAAGTTTCGGATCTGCTGGTTAGAGAAGAAGGAGAGAGAGTGGTGCATATCTAGGAGAGGATCTTCTGCATTAGTTTAAGAGATCTCTTGGCACTGTATTGGATATCTATATTAAGGAAGTTTTGCTGGCTTTTCTTCCCCTAGAGGGTTTCCCAGGATAAATGTTGTGTCTCTTGTGATTTTGTATTTCTCAGTGACCTTGGATTATGCTATTGTTATCTAATGAAATGAAAACATCTATAATAATGGATTAAACATTAACAATCATGCCTATGTACATGTGATGGGTGGTGTTGTAGCAGTATTCCCGCAAATGTATCCATCTGACCCACGCATTATGCTGCCAAGCCACATAATTCCTGAGATAGACTTCCACCCATTTGTTGACTATTTCAGTCTTCCCGTCCGTCTGAGGATGATAGCTAGTACTAGGAGCTAAGGTCATACCAACTAGCTTGAATAACTCCTGCCAGAATGTACTCACGAACCTGCTATCCCTATCACTGACAATAGTTTTGGTTAAACCATGAAGTTTGAAGATCTCCCTGAAGAATAATTCGTCCACCTGTGCTGCACTGAAATCTGTAGCAATGGAGAAGAAGTGTGCAAACTTCGTCAATCTGTCCACCACCAAGAAAATACAATCCTTCCCCTGTGCCTTGGGCAATCCTGTGATGAAATCCATGGATATGATTTCCCACTTTTGCTCTGGGATGGGTAGGGGTTGCAGCAGTCCTGTCGGGTGAGTGTGCTTATCCTTATTCTCCTAGCAAGTAGTACACTCCTTGACATGATTCATCACATCCTCCTTAAGGCCCTTCCATGAAAACCTCTCTCTCACCTGCCTGTATGTCTTGCCAATCCCTTGGTGCCCTGCCATCGGTGAGTCATGACATGCCTGCAACACCTTGGCCTTGAAGGCCGATTCAGGAACCAAAAAGATTCGACCCTTATAATAGATGATGTCATCAATGACCCTGAAGTTATCGTCCTATATTTGCCCATCCATTACCTGACAAGCGAACTGATTTTCTGAGTATTCCGTCACCAAGTGGTCCTTCCAATCGACTGAAACACTTGTTATGGCATAAACTGATGGCCTTCTGGACAATGCATCTGCCACCACGTTATTTTTCCCTTTGACGAATTCAATGTCAAAGTCTATGTTCGCCTATGGGAACATAGAGGTGGCCCAAATGGCATAACAGTCCATCCTGGATGTGAAAAATCGGTGACATTCGCTCATGTACCCAAGAGCTGATAGGTGGTGGCAAAGTCGGGGTCATGCTGATAAAGTTCGGGGCACTCAGATGCCTCATGCCCGCAGGAATGGAGTATTGTGGTGAGTGCAGCAACATGAGGGCGACTGAGGCAGTCAACGACATGATTTGTGCGCCATCTTTTATACTTGATGTTGATATGGAACTGTCATAGGTATGTAAACCACTTTTGATGGCAGTCGTTCTGCAACTTCCCCCGTGTCTGTATGAACTGCAGAGGTTTGTGATCAGTGTGGATGATTGTCTCCTTTCCTAGAATGTAATGTTTACACTGACGGCGGGCTTGCACAATGGAATACGTTTCTTTGTCATAGGTGGAGTATTTCCAGAGAGTATTTGAGAGTGTTTCACTACGATATGCTATTGGATGACCATGTTGAGTGAGAACTGCGTTGACAACATAGTCGGAGGCATCAATCTCAATCTCCAACGATTGTTGCAAATCAGGTAAGGAGAGTACTGGAGTTGAGCACAAGCGATGCTTTAGATCATCAAATGCTCGTTGATGTGCCTGCCCCCATGTGAACTTTTCCTTGCCACCGCCCTTGGTTATTTGGCTGAGGTCCCATGCAATATGGGAGAATCCCAACACGAACCTCCGGTAGAATTTGGCAAGTCCCAAGAAGCTCCGAAGCTCGGTTAGTGTGGTCGGGGCTGGATAGTCGCGAATGACTTGGATCTTAGTTGGATCCATGTGTACCCCATGCTCATCAACAATGTAGCCCAAGTATTGGACATGTTCATGCCAAAGGAGCATTTTTCCAAGTTGGCATATAACTTGCACTGCCGCAGAGTGCCCAAAACCTGTAGAATATGTTGCATGTGCTCCTCCCAAATTCTGTTGAAGATGAGGATGTCATCCAGATATACCACCACAAAAGAGTTGGTGAAGGGTTTCAATACATCATCCATCAATCTCATGAAAGTTGTCGGTGCATTTGTTAAGCCAAAGGTCATGTCCAGCCATTCGAAGAGACCTTCTTTAGATTTGAAAGTTGTCTTCCATACATCAGTTGGTTCGATGGGAACCTGGTGGTAGCCAAACTTTAGGTCAATCTTGTTGAAGAACTTTTACACCTTTAGTTGGTCAAGAAGGTTATCAATTCAGGGAATTGGGTATCGGTTCCTGATTGTGATTTTGCTTAGTGCTCTGTAATTAATACAATCGGGCTTTCGCAAAGGGAGGAGCTTGGTCGGATGTGACCCTTTTGAAGCAACTCTTAGATCTGGCGCTTGATTTCGCATTTTCCATCAGCGAGCAATGATAGACTAGTCCATTAGGCAGCGAGGCACCGGGGGTTAGATCAATTGGATGCTTGACTTGGCAATGTGTCGGTACCCCAGTGGGTGAGGAGAAGATGTCTTTGTACTCTTCCACGATCCCGTCCACTTGCTTCTGTTGCAAAGAGAGGCTCTATGTAGAGGTCACGGATGTGGCGGCAACCTTCTACTTACTGTGAGCACGGATCACAAAGAAGACGAACTTCCCGGTCTGTGAAATGACCTTACTGCATTATTTAGCAGAGATTAAAGAAAAAGCGGTAGGCGAAGCTACCTCTAGTATCCTGTACAATTGTCTACCCAAAGTAATAATAACATTGCGAGGTCTAGATTCATACACAGCATGTCGCTTCCACAAATAAGGTTGGCCTAAAAGAAAATCACAAACTTCAAGGGGAGAAATATCACACAATACCTCGTCTTTGAAGGGCTTGATGATGTAGGACAGAAGAAACTGTTGGTTGACGTAGAGATCTCGTCCTTGGCGAAGCCGGTTGCAGGTGCAGTGTTATTGGCAGGTCCAACCGCTAAACGACCTTTGCTGAAATCAGGTTCTTCTGACTGTCGCTATCGACAATGAAGTGCAACGGAGTTCCCCTTACCCACATCTATGAGTGAAAGAGGCATTCCCCTTCCTCTGGTTCTTTGGGTTCGCTTGGTTGGACTTTAGTGGTAGTGATAGTGGCACTAGGTTCGACATCGATGATCGGCTTCCCACTTTCTGGATTTGATTGGAGTCAGAATCTGCCTTTGACTCGAAAGATTTCAGCTTGATCACTAGTGACTTCTTGGAGCGACACTATTCGGTGTTGTTCCAAAGGATTTTATGGTATTCACATTATTATCCATCAAAGTTGCACTAGGATGGACTTCCAAGCGAGCTGCCAAAGATTGAACATTAATGTTCAAAATTCAGAGTTCAGAAGTTCAGTCGGTCATTAAGACCAACTTTTTTCACGTTTCCATAAAAATTGTAATAAGAGATGTTGCATGATGAAATTGTAAAAGGTCTTAGCCACCTTAGTCTTAAGCGTGAGTTGTACTCTAAAGTGTTTTTTTAACTTATTAATTATATTTTGTCGCTTTCAGGCAATTTATAATTTATGAGTTTTTTCACTCAATCCCTCCAGAGCTAGAGTATATGCTCATGGTTAGGCCTGAGCATGGATCTAAGCCTAGTGTCTAATGTATATTACCATGCTAAACATACTCCTAGAGTCTTATGGAAATGTGCTAAGTCCCCCCTTAGGATTTTTTTAATTTTTTCCGTTAATTAAAAATTTGCCAGAATTCGGCAATTTTTTATTAAAAAATAAAGATGTATTAAATAAGTGGTACTAGGGGACTTAATATGCCTTAGGGATGCTCATTTTTGGACCTATATCACCCATATTACCTAAGTACCCACTTAGTTGAGCAAAAATAGTGATTTTAATCACTTAAAAATCATTTTTGCTCAAAAAACCCAAAAAAGTCAAAAGAAAATCAGAAAAATCAGCAAAAGAAAAAATCAAGGAAACATGTGGGGACATGTTGGAGACAAATAAAACTCCAAAATACTATGTGGCAGAAATTGGGTGTTTCCTATTTGTTAAAGGAGTAAAGTGGGCATGTGTAGATTTGATTTTGAGCATGTGCTCCAAAGGAGGTGTGCACCCCTTGAGAGGTGGCACATTCCCATATGCGGAAGCCAACCTCTTGAGAGGTGGTGCACCCACACTCTCTCATCTTTTACACTTGGCATTGTTTAGGGTTGTGGGAGAGGTGGCAGCCCATACTTCACCACTCGGCTTCCCTCTCCTCACACTTGGTGCGCCCTCCTTCTACACTTGGTGCGCCCTCCTCCATTGAAAACTTCACCCTTTGGCTATATATTGGAGCACTTCTCCCATTGCAAGCTAGTTGGAGCTTGGGAAGAATTGTTTGTTGTATCATTGACATTGTAATACTCTTTGCGTATTGGAATAAAAGAAGACTTTGGAGGTCAAATTGGTGGATTGTCCAAGTGTGGATGCATATGTGTATGAGGTGATATTATTCTATTTCTCTTGCTTTTGTATTGTGGTTAATTTGGCCTTATAGGAGTACTATTAATCACTAGGCTAAGATTTCTAAGCTAGTTTGATTAGTGATCTTGCTATCCATTTATTTAAGCGATTTTTTGTTTGGTTTAACATATTGTGTTGTGAAGTCCCTTTTGTAGGTGATAACATCTTCTAACCCTCTCTTTTGCAAGTGATTGAAGTAGTTGATACCTCAACTTGGAGAAGTGGATGATCTAACTTGACTCTTCCTCTTTTTCCAAGTCTTTTGAAGAAGATCCCACCATTCACCAAAGAAGGACTCCATTGCCCAAGATATTCCAAGCACAAGCTTTTTCTCTTTCTCCTTCTCTTTAAATCAAAATTTCTTGGTTACTTTACATATATATGCAAGCAAGTTTGGATCTAGTTTATCTAGCTAAATCATCAGTTCCTTTCATGCATACAATTGATAGCTTAGATCTGATTTCTTGTCTCAAAAATTTCTATCTTAAGAATCTAGATCTATTGGAGGAAAATAATCCCTTTTGTTCAAATAACTTTCTGAAATTTTTAGAGGGATAAAAAGCTAATCTTTTCCAAGTATTTTCATTGTTCAAATCTAGCATTCAAGTGCTTTTACTTGTTGTTTTAGAACAGCCACAAAAGACCCTAAGGAAACAAGTTTTTTTTAGCTTGATTTTCTTAGTTCCTTTTTTGCAATTTTTTGTAGATTTTAATTTAGAAATATTTTGGGATTTCTACTAATAACCAAAGACACTCTTAAAGTGTTTTTGGCTATCTTTTGTACTCTTTTGTTTGTTATTTTGTGTAGATCATTGAATAAACAAGGGGAGATTCTGCCAAAATTTGGTGGATTAGGAGCATTTGGGACTTCCAGAAGCACCCTACACCTTCCTAAATATTTTTGTAACTTGTCAAACCTTGATCCATCCTGATAAGGATCCAAAATCCTTTTTGAAAAATATCTAAAGATTCTTAAAAGAGCACTTGTAACCGAGTTAATAAAATAAGTGAAGCTAAGGAGGCTTCACTTTTCTCTTTTTCCCCTTAAGGGGGGAACTAGTGTGGTGGTGTTGTTTCAATTTCATGCATAGTCATTTTTTTGCTTAAAGTCTAAAATCTATCTCATGATCTAAGGATTAAGTAAAAGGAATCAAGTCTTATAAGTCTCAAAGCACTACACAACAACTTAGTTGGATTTTCCTTTTCTGCAAATCAAATAATCTTTAAATTGCTAGCTAGCTTTATTTCCTGCAATTTCAAAGTTGGCAAATAAACCATCCCCTCAGCTCCTCGAAAGAGGCCTAGTCAGTGTGGATTAGTAATTAGTATAACATTTCAATTTCAGTATTTATTTCTTGCTTAAAATAAACAAATTCCCCTCAGCACTCAGTGCGGTTCCTGACCCTTCCAGTTGTGAGCTAGTCTCGATCTACTGAGAGTAAGTCCATACACGCTGAGCTGGTCAGTGATGATAAATTAATTAGGAAAATCTCTGAGTGGTATCATTTGTCTAAGACCTCTACCCTGGGTGGAGTGCGTCAAGTCAAGGGGCAACTCGCCTCGTTGGACCTGCAACACACCCAATCAACAAGTTTTAGCTTGGTTAATGATACATAAGGAGGCCCAAGCAATCTCATTAACTCAACATCAATTTATCCTAACAAAACACGCGAACTACATTTCCCATGATTACCTTTAAGGCACTGGTCTCATATTTACACTCAACAAAGCCATCTGCTTCACTTTACATTTTTGTTATTTATTTGAAGCAATTTTATTTTACTTGCATCTAACAACTGTGTCTAAGTATCCTTTATGCAAGTACATGTTTTATATCTGTATCATGGATGAATATTTGATTTGTGTTTATGATTGATTGTTGAAAGAATAATAAACTCCTAGATTTATTTTCTTGTACTTAGCTTAGTTCAAGCCTTACTATATTTGTTAGGGACTACCCCCCTTGGCTTCGCTAGGAGTTGGCCTAGACGGAGGAGTTGAGGATTAGGTGACAGCACCTTAACTCTCACTTGCCCCCAAGGACACACCGAGTGGATTGAATATTTCTTCCATGTCTCCCAGGTGTGTATAAAGAAGCAACATTTTGGCACCGTTGTTGGAGATAAATCTTTCTATTCCTGGAACACGACTTGTTTTTCCTTGTTTTTACTTAGTATTTGATGCTTGTAGTTTATCAGAAATAGACTCAACCATCTGGCAACTCCACTTAATTCCAATTTAACTAAGTATTCTACAAGGAGGAACTCATAAGGCATACTTAACTTCATTCCTGAACCTGAAAAGGTTTATCGAAGGAGGTTAGCCAAAGCCTCTTTTCGTAGAGTACTTAGTCATTTAGGAACCAAGTCCATTTATGATATCCACTTGTTTTTTGTTGATAAAAGTTTTACTTCAGAAATGGATACATATGCTCCATGTGATTTTCGTGCAATAAATAATTATCCACATGATATTCCTAAAAAGGCAATTGAGAAACTTCCTAGCTTTCAAGGTGATAATGCCATTTTTGCCAAAATGCATGTCAAATCATTCATGAGATGTATAAATAAATGGTGTGCTGCACACGATTATGAAGATGTCAAAATGAAGTTATGTGTTCTATCCTTAGAAGATGATGCTTCAGACTGGTATGAAGACAAGCCAAACAACTCTTTCAAAACCTTGAAGGAGCTCATTGATGCCTTTACTGAAAAGTGGGGGGAAAAGAGAGATCACCGTCATCTTTTAGTTTCCCTTAACACAATGAAGAAAAATGAAAATGAAACCATGGACGAGTTCAACAAAAGGTTCAATGAACTAGTTTCAAGCATGTAGACATACATTTTTCAACAGATGCCGATCTGGAATGCTCAACAAATGGCTAAGAGAATAGATAATAGAGCTGCTACAAAAAGCTCCCGATAATACAAAATAAGCCTCCAAAGGCTGGATAAGGGATGAAGACCAATGCCAAGGTAGATCTGGGCCGTATGAAGTGCCAAACCCCCACTGGAAGATGCCACGTCCTGTTGGAACTGTCAAACCCTACAATTTCGGCCCTACTGTCAAAGACCTCCAAATGCTACGCTGAAGATGCCGAACTGTAGATCGGGATGAGTGGAAACCCCTCCTAAAATCTCAAACCGAAATACCAAGGGAAA
>JASDQU010420725.1:0-10164 GCA_032191745.1 Picea mariana
AATAATAAAGGAAGGACCTGGCAATTTCTCTGGTGGACGTAGCCCACACTGCGTGAACCACGTAAATCTGTGTCTCTCTTGTATTGTGTGTCTTCTGTGTTTTTTTTTTCCGCATTTGTTTTATTTTATTGCTCCGCGGTCCTGTTTTTCTAACAAACGGGTCTCTTGCAATGGGTATGAAGCCTTCATTAACTCTGTTTTGTCCGTTATGGCGCGGTCCAACGGTCTGGTGTTGAGCCTTAAATGCCTTTTAACCCATTCAGAGCGTCGATCAAACGATTATAATGTCTCCAATGGCTATTTTGCTTTTTCATGGTGAAGTGCCAGGTGTCTCTGTTTTATATCCCGGTGAAGCTCCAATTTTGCAAATTTCCCTCCTGCGAAATTCCCTCTAGAACCTTCTGTAACTTTTCAATCTTAGCCCTCTTCTTACTGAGCTTTCTAGCCTTCTTTCTAGTGAGCTTCATCTTGGTATTCCTTTTTCGATTTTGATTCTTATCTTCTTTTGACATAGTCATTGTGCCTTGTTGAGATTCTTTCCTAGGATTCAGGGGTAATACCTCTTCTTTATCTAGGATAGGTACTTCAGTCTCTTGTGGGTCTTCTAATTTTCTTGCAGCTTTGACATCTGGGTCTCTAGTGTTAAATAGCTTCGATATATTCTCATGTTCTTTAATCAAGTGTGTGATCCTTCTGGTCATGAAATCTTTTAACTCTTGCTTCTTCTGCTCTAAGACTTCTTCTTCTTCCTTTCATCTGACTCGATCTCTGTCAATCCAAGGTTTTCCTATTAACATGGTAAATGGGGCTTTGTCTTCAATAAATTTAATAATCTCAAAATCTTGTTCTGTCGAAGTTCCATTTGCACTCATAGGTATCTGAGCGAGCCTTCCACATAGGTTTACTAGTTTTCCTCTAAACAATCCTACTCCTCTTAATGAAGGAATCATAGCAGGCCTCCCTATAGCTTCCCAAGTTCTCTCTGTCATGGTATTCACCTGTGTCTCTTCATCCAGAACATAGTCAATGTCGAAGTCTCTTATTCTTGCTTCGATGCATTATTTTTCTTTGAATATCTCTGATAAGCTGATGTGTTGGTGGTCATTCAGGGTTTCTTTTATCTGTAGTAATACTTTCTCGGATTCTTTCTAAGATTCTACCACAGTCTTCATTTCTGGATCTGCCTTAGGGTTTTCTGGGTTCAGATTCATTCTTTCAAGCTTAGCAATCATTCTAGAGCAATCCAGCACTTCATGGTCCATAACTTTACAACAAAGACAGCTAGGTCTTTTTCCAGGGCACTCCTTAGCAAGATGTCCCGACTTTACACAACAGTAACAGAGGGTTAATCCTCTCTTTCTTTTAAATGATCCCCAGCTTCTCTGGTACTACACGCTAGGATCATAGGAGCTAATCTACTAAAAAATATTTCTAGGATCCTGCATCCATATGTTAGTCCAAACTTTCTTTCTATGCATAAGTATAACACATCTTTCACTATTCTTATCAAATCTACTCATATCAAGCCTTGTTTCATCTATTAGTTCCCTAGTTTTCAAGATAGGATAGACTCTTTTAAACATACCTAGATCCATACTCTAGAAACAAAAATTTCCACTTATCTTACTTTTACAGAGCACAAAGCTTTCAGATCTAAAAATTTTCACTATTCTTACCTTTATTAGAGCACAGAACTTGCAGATATTACCTATTTTAATCATAAATTCTCACGTTTACCTTTCTTAGAGCACAAAGCTTTCAGATCTTGCTTCTTTCCTTCAGATCCAACTTCTTTTCTTCAGATCGGGCTTCTTTCTTTACCACAGAGCTTTATAAATCAAGTATAATAATGTGCACTAGAGTGACATATCTATGCACAAAGCTTTCACAACTTCAGGACGAATCTTTGCACAAAGATTCTTCTTTCTCAGTTCCCAGCAATCACAGTTTCAAGTCCCAGCAACGGAACCATTTGTTGGCACAGGGGCAGACCCAGGGTTCAACGCTACAACAACGCACCAACAAAACCCTAACTACCGGCCCTTTTTGCAACATCTGCAAAGCAGATGAAGTCTCACCCAAGGCAGGGGCAGGGGTGGTTGCGAGACTCATGTTTCTGCAACCTTAGCTCGGACAAAGATCTATGATTATAATACTTAACATGGCACTTAGCACCGTCATTTCCTCAATATGCAATCAATGTCCACTTCACTGATAAGACAGAGCTTCGCAGCATTCACACTAATCTAATGTATTTAAGCACTTAGCAAACGTAAATGGATCATATCTAACAGATCAAGCACTAAGAATAGTCATATAGGTCAAATCTAACATTCTCACATATCATTAGCACTAAGCATAAGCAGATCTATCTAATCATCTCAAAGCACTTAGAAAATAACATATAAATGCATCAGAACATCGCACAGAGCAGAGTAACACAATATTTACGTGGTTTACCCCCATCCTGGGGCTACGTCCACCAACTTTTATTTCTATTGTCTTCATTCAATCTGTTATAAGAACAGAGCCTCAAAACCCTTATTCGCATAGGACAGAATATTTGCGCAACTCGCTAAATCCTTCTTCCTTGTGTTACGGCACAAATCTTTCCACGTTCTGTTACAACCACTTACACTCAGCTCTGCAAGTATCTTGCAGTCATGCACAAAGCATCTATAAACCCTACTTGTACTTAGCACATAGCCATCTTGCATACACCACATAGATGCACTACTGCTTCTATCTTGCCTAAGCATCTACTTATAAATTACAAAATAGGCCTAAGCATGGTTAAACCCATGGGCCGACATCCCAATCATGTTACATAATCCCAAAAACCCAAAAAGGACCCAAAAAGGGGTCAAGATCCCGTGATCTCTGCTTCTTCTTGCGCTCCTCCTTAGACAGGTTGTTGAAGTCCAAACTAGGTCAACCTGACTAAGAATCTCTCAAAACTTGGTCAAGGGACAACAGAGATCAACTATGTCATGAAGAGTTGAATAAGGGAAAATCCATGGAGGTTGAGGTTGAATCCTTCCATCCAAAGGAGGCTCGAGCTTGGGAGATATGTAAATGCATTCCCCAAGATTCAATGTCGCCAAAATATGTAGTTAGCTCCACAAGAGTTGCAGATCAAACTAAATACATGAGGGAGCATGCCTTGATTGGCAAGTTTTTAGGACTATGGCCACTGGAGAGCGATTTAAACAAATGGATCAAGAATTGGTGGAAACCCAAGGGATATTTTGATCTACCACTCAGCTCAAAAAGTTTTTTCACAACCATCTTTCACAACCTGGAGGACAAGGATAGAGTTTTTGAAGGCGGACCGTACTTCTTCAACTCAGTTGGCATGTACCTCTAATAATGGACAGAGCACTTTATCCCAGAGAGATAGGACTTTTCATATGCCCCAATATGGATTTGACTCTACTCCCTCCCGCAAGAATTATGGCTTGGGGAAATTCTCGTTAGAATAGGCAACACCCTGGGTCTATATGTTAAAGTTTTCGAAGCCACACATTAATGATGCTACACCTCCTATGCTTAGATCTGTGTGTATATGAACATTTCCAAGCCTATGAAGGGCTCCATAACCCTAGAGTTCAGAGATCAAGAGTGGGCTCAAACCATTGATTATGAGCACATTATATTTAGGTGCCAAAAATGTCATGAACATTGCCATATGTTCAGACATTGTCCCCATGATGCCCCTCAGAAATATTCAGTGAATGCCCCAGAGAAATCCAAGGACAGTTTTACTCAAGTTCCAGGAAAGAAGAGACCTACCTAGAAAAAATTTACTCCTAAGTCATCAAAACCATCGACCACAAGCAACTCATTTGGAATCCTAAGCCAGCTATTGAATTCCCAAATTGTAGAAGAGTCACATGATTGTGAAAACACTGAAATAACTCATGGGAAGTCCGAAGAGAATCGAGATCCCATCCTAGAACAAATTTACCCCAATTCTTCCCCAATCCCACTAGATTATGAACAAATCACAGAGGATGGAGGGGACAAGGAAATGGTATTGGATGAAAAGGAGTTAATAGATATTGATCTGGACAAGATTGAGGAGGCATATCACAATCAAGAGTTGTAATCTATTCCTTTGGAGAAGCTATGTAAAGTCCATAAAGTGTATTTAAATTCCACTGCTGGTGCTACCTCCAAATCATGAGGAATTTTATGCATCCATCAAGATCCAAGGGAAGAGATCCACAAATCATCAAATGAAAGAAAAAGAAGAGGAATAAAATCCATGCAACAGCTCATTCATGAGGTAGGTTCTTTCATGATTAACTCTGGTCAGTTTCAGAAGGTCATAGAGCTCTTCTTTCTCTCCCCCCCTCCACCTTCCTCATGAATATCATTTCATGTAATGTTAGAGGCCTAAATGGAAGAACCAAGCAGCAGGTTCTCTGAAATAACATAATGGCTTAAAATCCTTATATGTTGCTCCTTCAGGAGACGAAATGTACCCAAGAAGTAGCATAAAACACTCTTTCATGGTGTTGGAGGTAAATCAACTTCGTTTGCAATGACTCTAGAGGAGCGATTGATGGTATTGCAATCCTCTGGAATCCTACTACAATCATAATGTACAACTTCTTCTCTACTAGATGGGCCATCACAGCGCATTACAGAGCTATTGTATCAAATAAGGAGGGATTAATCACAAATGCCTATGGGTGACAATCGATGCAGGAGAAGGAATCCTTCCTCAAAATTCTACGTGACCTGAGTGCGATTATTGGGAACGGTCGTTGGATACTAGGGAGCGACTTCAATATGATATTCTCTCTGTATGAAAAGCAAGGCAGAATCAGAAGGCTCGACAATTATAGTAGGAGTTTTCAACAGGTAATTGATAACCTACACCTGATTGAATTAAACACCATCAATGGAATTTACATGTGGTCGAATCATCAATATAGTTGTCATCAGGTGGCATGTAAGCTAGACAAGTTCCTTATATCTGAATCCCTAATTGTTACCCATGATTTTGGTCATCATGATGATGTATTGATGATGGTGTACTCAGGCTCTTCATAAGAACTTTCTCCTGATAAAAAGTTATTTTCATCTCTTCCAGAAAACTCATTTTTGAAGACTGTTCGCAGGCTGCTAGTATATTTTCCTGCGAGAATGCATGATTCTCGCAGGCTGCCTTAAGCCAGGGTGCGAACCTCTCACATGTTGTTGAACTGCTAGGGTGCAAACTCTTCCTTAAGCAAGGAAAAAGATGAATTCTCGATGCTTCTAGAAGGGAATCTTCTAGATGGATGGGTTGGCATTCGAATGGTTATCTTAGTACTGGATTCCCTGATATTTTGGGATCATTCCTATCCAAGTAACTAATTCATTCTCTCCTATAAATTGAGGGAATTCTCATGGAAAAAGTTAGAAGCAAGATTCGTTGGAGAATTAGTGAAAGAATTGTGTGGAGGACTGAAGCTTGAACAGCAGCTTGGTGGCTCTAGCAAAGTTCATCAAGATCTTGATCTTCTTCATGAAAGGATTGAGAAAGTGTGTGTGTCGGAGCCAGGAGTCATCGAAATGAAGTTTGCGACATCAAGGCTCAGGTTGTAAGCTTTAATTTCCATTAATATGATACAGTGGCATGTCCCTTTCCCATAAAGCTATTTCCCCTTTATTGTATAATTCCTTGATCATATACATAGATTAACTATTGAATCTATTGAATTGCCTTCACTTTGGTTGGTTTGTGTTGTCTTGGTCTTGGCTGCACGAGAGCGCTGGAGCGAAGTAGGAGCAACAAAGACTATAGGAAGCGATTATAAGGTATGTCATCTGTTCTCGCCTCCTATTTAATTCAATGGTCTAGATCTAGGGAAAGAGTCATGTCATGTCTTGCTTTGTTCTAGATCCACGTGGATCTAGGGAGATCGATTAGTGTCCACACCTACAGATTTATCCTAAAACAAAATTGGCGACTCCACTGGGAACACATCCCATTGTCTTTGTGGCTTTTGGTATTTTTGTATGGCCATTTTCTCTGGTTTTACTATTCTCCTTTCCTGTCAATTTCTGAGTCTTCAGGATATCCTGATAGACCCTCTGGGTCCAGAGGTCTTTTTCAATTTTGCTTCATTTTCCAAAATTTTGCTTATGTTCAGAGGTTCTCGCACTGTACTTCATTACAGCCTGCGAGAATAGGTAGAGTTCGCAATCTACCTTTAGAGTTCAGTGCGAGGTTCTCGCACCCTGCTCAAGGGTTACCTGCGAGAATCAGTGATTCTTGCACTGTGTAATATTGCCTGCCTGCGAACTCGTTTTTTCAAAAATTTGGATTTTGAATTTTTGTTTTTTCAACTGCCCAGATCAGTTTGATTGTCTTATAAGAGTCTCTTGGACCATTTATTGACATCTTTCTTGTCTTCGTTTGCATGCGTGAATAGTCTTAGAATTTCAAAGCTCTTCTTGTCATTTTTGTCTTGGCTTTCGTTTCTTGACTTTTTTTGGCAAAATCATTCTCTCTGATTTCAGAATCTGAGTGAGTTTGATTAGTTGAGAACCAGTGATTGGTTGAAAGTTGAGTTTTCTTGGTCTTTATCATTTGCTTATGGTTTGAAAGATCATTTTTTCCTTTTCTTTTGAAAAGACTATATTGGTTTGCTTTTGATTTTTTGTCTTCATTGAAAGAGTAGATTGGGTTATTATCATTGCTTGTTCATTGATATATATGATTTTCTGCACTCTCATTGGCATAGTGAGGGTCCTTTTTGGAAAGTGAGCAAAGTATTTTTCTTTCAAAAAATTGTTTTTTGTCTTTCAAAAACATTGAAAATCACATTGTTGAAGTTGTTGAAAAATATACAATCGCGAATTGTCATTTGATGCGTGATTTGTTACATTTGCATATTAAAGGAAATTGTGCATTGTAGTTCAAGGTTGATCTAGACAACTTTCTCTCTCCCTCCCATACATAGGATTCATTGAATGGAAAGTGATATATTTCATTCTTATCTTTGCATTGTTGGGTCAGAGTCATACAACATAAGTTTCATCTCTGTTTCCTTTGAGTAAACAACAGCTCTTAATTACACTGCGTAATTTTAAAATTTAACTAGTAACTCTTTTCTAGGGCTCTTTTACACCAACATTTAGCTAGGCTAGCGCTTTGGAGTAGGAAGAGAGATACACTCTCCAAAATCACAAAACACACAATAGCATCTTGTGTTAGGGGGTGTTAAATTCCATTTGCAACATCTTGTCCTGCGAAGCCCTTCTCACACAAGGGTCAAGCACTAGGTCGCATTGGTATTGACAGAGTTACTCACCCTGCTTTGTTGGTATCAGTGTAGAGATTGCACGTATTACGGGGGTCACTCACGAAGTATACCCACAATGATGAGTGGAAGCCTTTTGAGTTGATTTTGGGCTCGATACCCTGCCCTTGCGTGTGGATCGGACTGTCGACTGTTTCCCCAGGCATTATTGTTGTTTGTGGTGACCTTAGTGGCCTGTCTCTCTAGGTTCTTACCCAAGGTGACTGTGGAGGGGAAAGTCTTCACGGTACCTGGAATTGACGTTGACCAAACTCACTCGGGCTCCTTGGAGGGTATACCCACGATTNCATTGTTGCGACATTGGATTTCATCACCAACTAGTGGCTTCGACATTAGAAGTTCTTGTTTGCTTGGTGATTGTTTCCTAGATTTTTCTTTACTAGCGTGTGTTGTTTGTTTCTCGAAGTTGACCTTAGGATTTTCTTCACGAAGTTTGTCCCTCGTTCACAATAGCTCCTCCACGTCATTCACGTAGAATGCAAGGTTTGTCTCCAGAACATCCTGAAGACTCTCAACCCTTGCCTACCACTACACAAGAGGGCTCTCCTCAACATAGTGAAGTCCAAGACGTTACCACACCACAAGTGGAACGCACTGACTCTCTAGAAGATTTTTGAATTACTAATACGCAAGAGGACTTTCGACTTCGTCCTGATTCTGAGAGATGTTTTATGCAAGCAAACTCTTCCGGAGACTTAATTGTTGTGTATTCTGGATCTTCGTCTGGACCTGGGGAACAAGATCCTTTTTAGTCCATGGGCATTTTGCGGCGAGATCTTTTTGGTCCTGGTTCACCTGTGGTCTCCAAAATCAGCCCCCCTGTGGTTGCTGAAACAGAGACTGTACCATCGACTACCACCTATCACTTTACTCTCCCTGCCAAAATGGCCCATCTTGCAACTACTACGAGTGTCCCAACCGGGTTCACTGCGGCTGGTCTTGATCCTATAAACACGCAGCGAGTGCCAATGTCATTCTAACACTACCACCCGGATACCATGCGTTGAATGCTTCTATTCCAACACCTCCACAAACTCCATCTGGTTCTCCTGGTGGTCCTTCTTCTCCTGGGCACCCTATTCCTGGTTTTATTCCGATACTCCCTCAGTTTCCTTCTAGAAGGCCTTTCTTGTCTTCCACTGGCAATCCTAATCCTAGTGGTACTATCTCGTTGCTTACACCAAACTTGCAGATTCTTGTTGGTGGACTAGGTGGTACGACTCACCCTCTTACCGGTCAGATTCCAATTACAACACAACCTTTGATTGGCACACAATTTCCGGTTGTAACACAACCTACGATAGGGGGACCTACCCCACCTTTCGAACAAAACATACCTCCCTCTTTGGCCCAGTATTGGAATCAGATGTTACAAAATCTTCCTCAAACGACTGGGGGGCAGTAGTTGCCTGTCCCTACTATAGGCCAACCATATCCAAGTGTACCCAATCCTATTTGGGGTCTGAATGCTCAAACTCCTGTCCCCACTCAAGGTTACAATCCATTGGCTTACTATCCTCTTCAGACACCACCGAATCTTCCTGGGTCTTCCCATTATGGACAGAACGCCTACGGTCCTACTAGTTTGTCGACAGAGATTCCTCCCCAAAGCCACCAGTACGCGTAGGTAAATCGACAACTACCTTTCCTGGCCACTTTGGATCTTCCGGATTTGTCTAGGATCTTAAACGATCCCATTTGTCACTCTCCCCAATGGCCGGCTATACCAGCTAAATTACCCTCGGACATTCCTAAGTTCGACGGCAAAGTGGGAGAGGACCCAAATAATCACGTTATGACTTTGCATTTATGGTGTTCATCCAACTCACTGATGAACGACTCCATTCATTTACGTCTTTTTCAATGAACCCTTACCGGTTCTGCTGTGAAGTGGTATATCAAATTGCCACGAGGGTTCTTCTCTGATTTCAACACCCTAGCTATGGCTTTCCTTACGCATTACCAGTTACCAATCCGTTATGATACGGGAACCGAGATTTTGACTTCCTTCAAACAAACTAAAGGCACTCATATATCTGATCACATCCATGAGTGGCGAAGGAGACGACGTCTCATTAAGCTTGATCTCCCTGATCAGTTACTGGTAGAATGGTTTACAAAATCATTTGTGAACAAAATCGGTAAGGACATTGCCATGGGTAGCGTTGTCACGGAAGAGCAGGCCATAATTCATGCTCAATATCTTGATCTCGTTTATTCACAAACGGGAACCCTTCACGATTTACTACCTGAGTTACCTCGTCCTGGTACTTCCAGCACTTCAACCACTCCAGTTGCTTCTCATTCAGCTGACGGTGTGATTGGTACTGCACAAGACCAATCACATTCCATTGCAAGCAATAACCCTAAATCTGCTTCTTCTAATGTTCAAAGTGCTCTGTCTCCTACTCCTCCCGCCGGTAAGACTTCTGAGATAAATTTTGTTCAATCTACCCCTACCGGTAAAAACAAATCTAAAAAGGGGAGAGGCAAGAATAAGGAGGGAAAAAATAATTCTCAAACAGAGAAAACCAAAACTACCCCTATTGACGATCGGGATAAGCGCAAACCACGATACCCTTGCCTTATATGTGGTGATGATCACTACACGAAGGATTGTCCACGACGTGTCGACGTCACTCAATTCCTTAAAGGAGCTCCAAAACCATCCACACCGGTTGTTTTGTCCCAACCCTTCCCATCTCAACAACAGGCTCAGTTGATCATCCATGACCAACCCTCTTCTTCTTCTACCACATATTATGTTTTGATGTGTACTGGCGATTCTAAGAAGAACAACGTTGCACTCACTACTCGAGCCAAATATTATTCTCCCTCTAAGGAG
>JASDQU010420729.1:0-10258 GCA_032191745.1 Picea mariana
TCCAAGTGGGTGTGGCCGAGAACAAAGAGGGTTCTCCCTCATCCTGTTGCTCCGAGTAGGTTTCCCACCAATCCTTGACATGGGGGGCGGCTTTGAGGAGTGCGAAAATAATCTTTTCTCAGTCGAAAAAGTCATGAACCGAGAAATATCCTTCTAACAGATTCAACCATCTATATATGACATCTGCATCTATTTGGCCCTCAAATATGGGAATGTCAAAGTTTACTTGTACCTTAAAAGGAGTGGTGCCTCCAGAGTGGTTGTTGGATGTCGATGCGCCGCCAGTGGGAATTTGTTGAAGAATCTGGGCAAAGTTGTCCATCATCGTGTTCCTTTGTTTCTCGAGGGCCTCCTTGAGAAACATTTTGATAGGATCTCCTACTCCCTCATATTTCTTTTCTTCCCCTATGGGTAGTCATCGGGGTTTGCGAGGTTGATCTTGCAAAGGTTCAACCAGATCGAGCCCCAACTCCTTATACCCCGACCTCATTGGGGACATGCAAAGAAGGATCGAGAATGAGTAGACTGCTCTGATACTACTGATCTGGATTTATGTAGGAACACAATGAAATACAAAAATACACATAAACACAAAGATGCAGCGGAAACAAGACTTCATTTCATTAATAACAAATGACTAAAATATGCTTACAGACATAATGGAAATAAACTAGCTAGGCCGCTGGTAGCTTATCTCTGAGAAGAGATGTGGTGGCTACTGGCCTCTGAATTGTGTTACAATGAGGCTCGAAGGCCTATTATTATTGAGAAACAATGGAAAACCCTAAACATCCAAATACCTAACCTTAGGAGATGAAACACCAAGACTATGGGCCCCGTTTGGGTAAGTTGGTACATCAACTTCCCAGGGACGTAACTTTGGCATACGATATTCGTTTGACGCGTTCCATACCTCGTTAGAAAGATCTATCCGAGGACTACAACTTTTGGGTCAGCAAAGAAACATTCATCTATCATCCATGTTGCTCCCCATTTTCCCAAAAAACGTCTTTTAAGGCCTCAAAACGGCTCCAGAAGTTCAGGACCCGAAAAACTACTAAAAATAGTAAATTGTGCGGAGACTAAAAAACTTAAAGAAGAAATGGTGGGGGTCTAGGTGGAATAGGTGGGTGTCCACCAATATCCACCTAGATCACAGGGGGAGTCATTCAGTTATGACAGACAAAACATGATTTCAAGAGGAGTTACCCAAGCTCATATTCTGGTCAACAACATGCAGACAAACAAATGTTGATTATAAAGGGAGAAACCCTTTGCCATTGATGTCAAAGAGGGAAAGTAACTTCATAGGAGGAAAGCATCATCACAGGGGGAGTTTGTGTATGAAGTTAGTGTTTTTCCCTCCATGAAAAAGGGAGAGATTGTTGGACATATTGTCATTGATATGTTGTCATTGATGTCAACAATTGATATCATTATGATGTGATGATAAGTTGTTATGATGAATTTTCATTGTTGATCTATCATAGATGAAATTTTCATTGATGTCAACAGTATATCAGTTAGCAGAAAATGTCAAACAGTATGCAGATTTAAAAGCTCAGAAGGAAAAGCACATTGAAAGTATGCAAAGGATGAGAATGTCAAACAGTGTGACAGTATGCCAAAGACTAAAGCTCAAGAAGGTTAGCGAGTGAAGATCAAATATCAGAAGGAAGAGCGCATTGTAGAAATGTCATCGGGATTGATGGAAAGACTAAGAAGTCGATCGATGCACAAGAAAAGGTGAGAAGCCTCAGCAGTTGTCCGATCAAGAAATTGATGGTGTTGATTGTCTCATGTAAAGGACGTCGGTCATATGAGTCACCATAGGCTTAAAGGACCATTGGAGGAATAGTCAATGATCAAATCAAGACCGGTGATACTCATGCACCAGATTAACAGTAGGGATGAATTGTAGAGAGCAATAGGAGAATTAAACGACTCGCTAGTTCTAATTTCACAATTGGTCTAGATCGTCAGATCTCATAAACTCAAATATTGACGACTGAGGTAGATCCAACAAACAATCAGATTAAGTCGGATTAAGTCGTGACCGTCGGATACGCAAGCGCCAGATCAAGGACAAGGATAAATTGTAGACCTTTGGTAACAAATTAAACCACTCACAAGTTATGGTTTCGCAATCCAAATCAATCGTCAATGGTCACTCGACAATAAATCTACGGTTCGAATCAGTTCCACTACCAATGAACGGTTTCCATTGCGGAACTCGACGAGAGTCTTAAAAGTCATGCTAGTTGAAGACACTACAATCATCCTTGATTGTTGATCTACTTCGAGAGTCTTCTTGTCCATTTGATCACTTTAAAGTGGAAAGATATGATAAGAAAGAGCTAAGATCTGAGATCTCGATTACCCAAATTTTCGTCAGTCGTTGAATCACTTTTGAGTAAGGGATAGGATAAGCAAGGGTTGAGATCTAAGATCTAGATTACCCAAAGTTTTGTTAGCCATCGGATCACATTAAGTGGAAGGATAGGATAAGCGAGGCAAAAGGATTGAGAATTCGAATATCTGAATACTTGACAAACCGTTGGATCATTCTAAAGTGGAAGGACATGATAAGCTAGAAGAAGAGTTGTTGGATTTAATCAAAGGAAAAACAGTATCACAGATAGATCAATCCATCAATCTAAAACTATGATCAATGAACAACATTCGTTTCGGGTTAAAATTTGTGAGGAAGTCACACTTCGGGGAATCTCACTTCGGAAGTATTGTGAAGTTGAGAGATCGAATTATTCGAAGTCCCGAAAGCCGAAAATGTGAAGTAACTCTCAGTCGTCGATCTGAGATACATTTCAGATACTATTCTGACCATTAGATTAGGGAGATCTACATCAGCAGACCAAGTCAGGGAGGACATGTGGCAGACCATGTCGACAGAACACGTCAGCAAGGACACATGGCAGACCATGTCAGCAGAACATGTAAGCAAGGACATGTGGCACAGTCAAATAATGACAAGTGTCAAGTTGAAATCAACATTTCAGGTATGTGTAAATCACAAATCTGAGTGACACATGGCAGCCACTCGGCCCATTCCACATCATCAAGTGACATCAGCAAGTTGCGTCATGCTGGGAGTTTTACTTCGGGAGTTTCACCACTAGCAAATGCCCAAAGTCCCGAATGCCGAAGTCCCAAAGTGGACATGAGTCATCCGATCTGAAGAATACTTCAAGTGCATTCTCAACCATTGATCAAAATACAATGGAAGGATAGCGTAAGTAGAAATAGCCGAAGTCCAGAAGTAAATGATGGCCATCCATCTCAATGATTGATTAAGTCCTAGTCGTCGGATCAAGCAGTGAAAGGGTAAGTGTAAAGATCGAATCTAACCATTGATTTGGTTTCATGAAATAAATGTGAACCATCCGATTTGTTCGGCGAAATCATATCAAAATATTTGAAAGGACAAAGTCCTGACAGTTGTCCATCTCATCGAGAGATTAAATCGTGACCATTGATTCTAATAAAGTGCTCAAAACACTCATTTTTCCTAGCGTCTGGTCACCGTCGTTAGTCGTATGGAATAGAGAAACAAGGGTAAAATGAAGGCAACGCTTAAATTGATAAGCCTGTGGTTCTACGTCTGTGATCATATGAAAATGGTTTGAAGGAAGCGCCTCATATAGATTAATTTGACAGAGAGTTAACACCAGGACAATACAAAGAATGGAGTATCAGCATGAGAACAATATGATGAGTTGATCCATGTCTGTGATTAACTCATGAAGACAAAAGAATCGACACACAGTCATGATTAAAAGAGAGTTAATTCACGAGAATTATGAATAAAGGATAAAAGGAAAAATGATATTAATTAAAAAATAATATTATCATTTTAAATGAAAAGGTACAATGGTTCAAATATCAAAAGACACAATGATTCAAGTTCACATCAGTTGGAAGACTATATAAACAAGAAGGAATGGTGAGAAGAAACGCAGTTGAATTTGTTGAAGTATATATATTTATATATAATGGATTGAATGAAGATTCATTCTATCATGTTGGTGCATGTTTACAAGTTGGGTCTTGTATGAGGATTGGATTCCTCACATCTTAGTTGGATTTGAGATCAACAAGCTGGGACTTGTTATGAGGGTTGGATTCCTCATTTCTTAGTTGGATCCGAGAACTACAAATTGGGTCTTGTAACAGAGATATGGGTATCTCATAATTGTATGAAGATGATATTCAAATATTTATCTTATGTATTCATTCAAGTTATTTAAATAAATAAAATATTTATTCTTTTATATATATTGATTGAGAAAATAAAATAAATATTTGTTGTTTAGTTAATTTGTGAAAAGTGGAAAATTGTCCAAAGTTTTGTGACATTGATTCACCCCCCCTCTCAATGTCAAGTACCCATTATCAACAGAGATCGTATGCAAAAGTTACAACCTCGGGAAGTTGAGGTACCAACTTACCCATAGAGGCCCACATGAATTTTGACGTTTCACCTCCTAGGGTTAGGTTTTGGATGTTTAGGGTTTTGGCATTCATGAGTAATATCAAAAAGGCCTCTAGAGCCTCATTGTAATTCATTTTTCTCAGACGGATGTGTGTAGCAACCACATCTCTTCTTAGAGATAGCTACCACCATTTGAGCAAGTGTTTTAGTTCCGCAGTTTTACAGTTTGAGCCTATTTCATTATTCAATAGAATATATTGTTCACTGGATATCTGTGTTATTCTTCATATCTCCGTGTTTATTGTATTCATTATGTTAATCAGATTTTTTCTCTCCTAAATCTGGATCACACTTTGGTTACCATTTTGACTTATCGTGCCTTTCTTCGAGTGGCCATAACTTTTTCATCTGGAGTTTGTTTTCAATGTCGTTTTCTAAATACCAATTTCTTCAAGCTCTTTCCATTTGAATAGTCAAATTCTATTTTTTAAGCCATTTTACCTATTTATTGTAATATGGATAGCCCAAGTGATCTCCTACTTACTACTTCAAACTACTTCTCATCGAAATCCTGCATGGAGGATATACTACAATGTAGGGGGCTTTATCTAGTTACCTTGGGAACAAAATTGCCCCTCTTCAACCATTAAAAGGAGCTAAATGACAGAATAAAAATGATGAAGCATGTGTATTAATTAAAATGTCCATCTCCAATGATCTACAACTTCACCTTCAAGGAGTTGAGACCCAGATGCAACTTGGCAAAAACTAGAAAGTGTGTTTGGTAAACACAATGAGATTTGAGCCCATCATCTTGAAAACCAATTGATTACTTTAAATCCATGTGATTTCTCCTACATTGAAGATATTATATCTAAGTTTAAAACACTTGGGATTTTACTTGTAGAATGTAAGATAAAGAATGAAGATGACCAACGTATATATGTCATTTCTACTAAGCTTGACAATGCCTATTTTGCATTTCATATACTTTTCATCCATTGAATAAGAACTTATTGGTCAAGGGGATACTTACAAAATTCCCTTTTTTAAACTTGTTGTGATTCTCTCACTAGAGAGAAAGATAATATCTTGCATCTTGGATTGATCAGTAATGTAGGTACATATAATAAATCCTTAATGTCACAACAAAAGTATGGCCCCAAACATCCAAAGAAGCAACATCCTTACAACAATGAACAAAACTAGGGTCCCAAACCCTCTCATCCAGTTCCTACTCCCAATGGTGATAAATGAACTAAATCAAAAGGAAAGAAGACTGAAATACATTGTAATTTTTTCATATGTGATTTGCAAATTGTTGTGGAAATTCCACTGGAACAATTTGTCACAACAGATCTTACAATATTATGAAATATTTCATTATGCAG
The DNA here is from genome assembly GCA_032191745.1 of Picea mariana. Lineage (NCBI taxonomy): Eukaryota > Viridiplantae > Streptophyta > Pinopsida > Pinales > Pinaceae > Picea > Picea mariana. The sequence continues at coordinate 5,842 of JASDQU010420729.1, forward strand.
TTTATTACCTTAGGTCTCAGATTTATTATTATTATCATAGTGCTCAAAATTCAAATGAACGGACCATCCACACAAATGAATATAAGATGTGACCTAGGAATTCAAATATGGAAGAAAACCTAGCTAGAAGGCGAGGCCTATGGTATGTTCTCTTTTTCTCAGTTATGAAATGCAAGTACAAAGAAAGAGGCACTCACTATGGAGTTGTCATGGACACTATGGCATAAATGGTTTCTATAGAATCTTATACTTCCTATGTTATTCTTCAATATCCCACTCCTAGATTCTTTGCTCAACTATGAAATAATAACAATACCAAAAGAATGGTATCCTATCATTTCCAAGTGACCTACCATTTAGCATAACCTAATAGTCATCGAGGGTTAAGGTTAGGGTTTTTGCATGCCTCAACCCTCAATTAGTGTCAAGGTTTTGGACCCATTAGAATCTTCTTGAAAGTCCACATGTGTGAGTAATGTGGGCTGATGTGGCATCCACTCGGTACCATGGTGGTCAACATGGTAGGTTAACTTACGGGAGGCATAATTTTGCATATGAATTCCAATTGAGGTGATTTGTTCACCATTGGAAAGACTTGAGTGTGTAAAACTTGTTGAGGGATGCTTACAAACTTTCAACCCCAAAAATGTCATTTGTTGCCTCAAATTAGCGCTAGAAGATTCCAAACCGCAAATCACCAAACTAGGACTTGCACCTAAAATGGGTCTTATAAGTTAATTCCTCCAATTTTTCCTCTCGGAAAGTACTAAGATAGATGAAATCTTATATAAGGATCCATTGCAAATTAGGACGAGATGGTCATCTACAGTCAGAAGTGTTTTAAGAAGATGGAAGTTTTAGAAACAATGAAGAAGAAGAAGAAGAACATCAAACTTGATCCTCCTAACTCTTCTTCTTATGGACATGAACTTTCTACTTTTGGTTTTTTCTTTCAGTGCAACATCTACTTCTTCTTCTAATGAGTGGCTTATTGATTTAGCATCTTATCATATGGCTAAGGATAAAGCCATATTTTTTCTCTTAATGAATGTAACACCAAACAAATATTTGTTGGTGATGATAGATCTGTTAGTGGTGTAGGGTATGGACTAGTTTAGCTAGATGATGACCGTTTTAACAATGTCTTATGTGATCCAAGTCTTTCCTACTACCTTTTATCAGTGTATCAAATCACACATTCAAGATAAGGTAAAATAGTTGAATTTTCACCTCACCAAGTTGTAATCAAGGATTTAAAGGATCCTAATCATGTCTTAGTTATTGGAATTGTTGATGATTTTTCCAAGTTTGACAACTTTGGATGATCATCTTTTCTATCAGTTTTTGTTGTTCATAGCAATGGCATGAGAAAATTTTGGCATGAATGCTTTGGTCATATAAACTATCACTCATTGCAGCATCTATGTAAAAAAAATGTGGTGACTGGTCTTTCTCTCCTTTATTGTAGAGATGGTGTATGTTCTGATTTTGTTCTCAACAAACATCATTGAGATATTTTCGACAAATATGCCTCGACCCCCTTGCAACTTGTTCATAGTGATTTGTGTGGTCTGCTTCTTTCTCTAGGTTCAAGTACTTCTTAACTTTATTGATGACTTCTCCATACGCACTTGGGTTTATTTCTTAAAACTTAAGAGTGGATAATGACGTTTTAGTATGACAATAGTCTATTGGATAACATCCACATAATAATAAGATATGGCATTTAAGTGTGAGGACAAAGTCATCATAATAAAATAAAATATGGCAATGACATTTGAACATTTTAATATCATATAATGTTACTCTTATTTTTTATAATTTTTTCAATAATAAATTATTTATTTTTAAGATATGACCAAAATATTCTAAATAACAAATTATTTATTTTTAAAATGTTACCAAAAAAATTCTAAATAATATTTGCAAATTAATTTTCACATCAAATTAAAAAAGATTATTTATTTTATAGCTCTATACATTTATTTTATTAATTTATATGAATAACTATATTTTTTTTATTAAAATAAATATGTTTATCTATAAAAAAAAAATAAACATTCTATATTAAAAAATTCTCTAAAAACCTTAATTTCTATTCAATAAATAAACTACTTTAAATATTTAAAATTTATTATAAATTAGGTTATTTAAAATTTATTATAAATTAGGTTTTTTCGAAAATTAAAACAATGACATCAATATATTAATTATTTATGAATTAAATATAAAATTCAATAATTTTATTTTCTACAAAATATAATAAATATTTAGTCCGGGGAGGTTGAGTGGGGTGGGGTATCTAGTTTGTCTTTTCTAATATTGAAAATATAATTCATATATATTTTTAGATATATATAATTTACAAATATTTACTTTGAACATATAACTTTATATATATTAAAATACATGAAAATATACCAGATGTATAGATATCTTTGAAGAGATACAAATTACATGAAGATAGAAAGAGAACTACATCAATTGTGGAATTGTGTTTAATGCAATGGTTGCATTATCTTCTTGCACATTGGCTTGCTAATGAGAGAAATTACATTAATGCCTCTAGCAACAAAAATAGGTTAATGGCACTGTAAAACGTATAAAATGTAGGGCAGATGTATAGTATTATAAGACCTTGATTTAGCTCTCATCTGCCATTAATGGCAAGTGACTAACCTGAGTTCCAGCATATTCGAATTTCATTTGTAGAATGTCGTCTTCCCTTCGGCTCTCTGGTTCTCCATGGCGGAGTTTTATCATCCAAGAATGAATAATAATCCTGAGGGAGCGGATCATGTAAAAAATCAGCAACTGGGTTTCCCTGTCTTGTAGTGATTTGAGTTGGGCTTGCCTCCTCTGAATCAGATTTGATGTCAGCTGGGCCGATTTGCTGCTTTGCAAGATTTGCGAAAGTCTCAGCTGAGAGATCAATTTCAATCAGATTTTCTTCCTCTGGAAATGAAGCTCTCTCATCTGAGAAAATTTCTACGAGATTTTGTTCACGAACGGAGCACTGTTCAGGGAATCCCTCGGAATAATCCAGATCAATGAGATTGGGTTCCCCAGTTATATCTGGGTACAATCCATGCATCCCTCGGCCATATCTGTTCGGAACTTGCTGCTCTGAAATGGCAATCTCTATTAAATTCTCATCTTCGGAGGTTGAATCTGAAGAATCCTCATGGAACAGCTCAAATCGATCCTCCTCCCTGCCATGGAAATGGAAATCTACTGATGGGTCATTCTTATCCTTATTTGGGTTATCTCCATCTGTTGTCGAATGTGAATTGTAATCATCAAACACAGGACCGAAGTTCTCTGAGGATGCCTCTGAGCCAGAGTCTGAAGCGGAATCGAACCTTTCCCAAGAAGAATGTAATGGTATAGAGAAGAAATCATTCGAGCCCAAACCCAATGAAAATCTGGGCAGCTCATCACCTTCTGCTTCTCCTACTAAATCCAGACCTGAACAAAAGATAGGCTGCTCAACATGAAACGATCCATCTTCCTCCTCACTTCCGCCATTGACAACACCTAGCGGACTTATGTAGCTAATAGCTTCTTCTTCTTCAGACTTACGTGCTATAATTTCATCCTCCTTTTCTGTAAGCTTGAACTCCATCAATTCTATGCCTGTATTGCTGATTTCAGGCTTATCTTCACGGGGATGCTGTTTGTCCTCTTTCTCTTCCCCTTGATGACCCGTTTCAACAATTTCTGTTCCTGTTTCCTCTTTACTCTCTGTAACTTGAGGCTCTCCATGCTTCTTAATCTCAACAAGCTCCTTCTGATTATAAACTTCATGGATCTCTATAGATGCTTTGACTGCCTGGCTTTCAGATTCCATTGCTCTAGGCCGGGGTATAACACTGAGAATTGCTTTCAGGAACAAGGCAGTTGATACAATCAGGGTGATGAAGAAAATCAGGCATCTGAAGACCATGGGAAATGATTTAGTGATCAGGAAAAAGCTGCACAGAAGAATAGAGATTATGGGATGTGCCCAAGTAAATTCGAAGAAAAAAACTGTAGCGCTCTTTAATCTACAGATCAAATTCTCTGAAATGATGCCCATTTCTTTCCAAAACACTTAACCCTTACACACTCTGATACCCACAACAATGTGATAGCTAGCATTCATGGAAGTTGAACCCAAACTACGCAAAGAAGTTTACCCTTTCCAACCACCAATACCAAGATTAATAACAACACAAGTGAAGAACTAATTCTCTTCTCTTTCACACATACTCCCTTGGCCTCTGTGCAGTATGGGATACTGCAAAACTAATCTGTGAGCAGTGATAAGATCGATATTAAGATACTTCTTCTCATCTGAAATAGCATAATTATCTATTGGTCTGCACTTCCCCACTGAGAAAACACACAAACCAATTCCTTATTTAGATAACTTCTA
>JASDQU010420734.1:0-10253 GCA_032191745.1 Picea mariana
GCTTTTATATATATAATAAAAAAAAAGATATATCTTATCTTCCTTTGTGAAATCCCCTGCCTTTACATCTTATCTTCACTGATTTCTCTCTGACATCTCAAACCTTTATGATTTATTTCAACAGAGAGACGTGTGCATCTCCATTGATTTCTTTCAATGCGTATATTTGTATATGTCTTATCTCCATTAATTTATCTCAACATGTCTTTGGGCACATTACAAGACAAGAATTTGATTTGATGCGTAGACTTTCCTACATGTCTTTGGGAATTTTACAAAACAAGAATTTGATTTGATGGTTAGACTTTCCCTACATGTCTTTGGGCATTTTACAAAACAAGAATTTGATTTGATGGTTAGACTACCCCTAAATGTAATCTGTGTAGTGAGCCTTTATGTCCAGCAAAATAGGTGGATGGGTATTGATTCGTTGCACTGAACTTTTATCAATTGTTAGTCTGTCAACCAGTATTTTGAGTCTGGTTATAGGGTATTTTTATTAGTTGTGCAGATTTAATAAATAATTGATCACTTGAAAGAAATATTCAATGAATGATTGAATATAGAAACATCATTCAAGATATCTCCAATTGTTCTGAAGTCAAAAAATGTCATATGTGGTCTCCTGCTCTTGTCTACAGATTACGGTTGTATAAGCGGAAGTGCCCCTGGATCTGCTGTTGACTAGGCCAGATGCAACTCGGGAAGGATGCGTTTTGAACTTCACATCCTTGCCCATGTTTTTCTTCTTTATATTTTTTTTGTTGTTGTGTTATAACTGTTATTGGAGCTAGTTGGATTTTGTATCCGAAGATGGAATTTATTATTTCCCTCTGCATATAAATAATCCTTTTGTTGTAGGTTATTCTATTTTTATTTGTGTAATCATTTCGAATGGAAGAATCCACAGTTTCAATACGGATACTTTCAGCAAAGCAGGTGAATATGTATTGATTCGTATTCAGTGGATTTTAAGAGTCTCTACTAGTATTTGAAGTCTGTTTATAGGGTTTATTTATTTATTTAGGCATTCATATATTAAATAAATGATTGATACCATATTTAAAGCCTACCTATTTTAAAGGCTTTACACATTTAGACAATTGCTTCCATCTCAGAAGCATCATTGTGGATTTTGTGGATTTTTGTCATTGGAGAGAAGTTGTGGTTGTGTATGTGGATAACGACTATGGGAGAAATGGTGTTTCTAGATTAGCGGATGCTCTGACAAATATTGGACTTCAGATTACCAACAAGGCAGCTATAACTCCTAGAGCTAGCCGAAGCTAGATGCGTAATGTCTTGGCAAACTTGAATACATTTTTCATAAACTCCTCGGTTGACTTGGTGCTAGACTCGGGCGTTGGGATTTGATGCTTGGCTTGTATTGTATTGTCACTTAGCTTGTATTTAACAGATACACAAGTTTTTGTAGTCCATAATTTTATTTTTTTTGTTTTTATGTATTCAGATGCTGGTCTTTAAAAAAGAAATTGTTTTTTTTTTTTTGAAGCTAAGGACAATGGAATGTTGAGCACCAGATATGTTTGGATAGCCATAGATTGGCTATCTTCAGTTTTATATTCTGGTCTAGTTGAATAAGACGACATGAACTCGCTTCAAGGGTCAATCAACCTCCGTCCACATACTCCAAATTCAGGACAGCAACGTATATTCAGGCAAAGGTGGAAAAATTTACAACAAATAATATGGTTAATGTCTCTTTGAATGCATTTGGACTATATGCCTATGACAGTATAGTGATGATTCCTCATTATATCAATTCCTTCTTGAACCAAGGAGGGAATATCTCTTTTGCAGAACCATATATTCAAGGAAATACAAAACAAAACATCAAGTCACCGTTTGTTTCACAGGAAAAACAGAAATCACAATGTCGTGGATGGTTCGATCCCTGGTAGCTCCATTTCAATACCATGAAGATGAGAAAAGAGGAGGAGGAGTAATTGATGAACATTCACCTATAGAAAGAGAAGAAAGAGTAAAGGAAGATCTCTCACAGCTGAAGAACGCACTCAAAAAACAATTGTGGGGTGTCGCCTCATTCATAGCCCCTCCCCCACAAATCAACACTGAGAATTCGTTGGATAATGACCAAGATGAGAGTCAGGAGATGGACGAAGCCTAGAATGAACCAAACGGGATTCGAACCGATCTCTCCCAATTTTCAAGGCAGGTCATATCGAGGTTTTCCTGGATCTCTACGGCCTTACAAAGTCTGACGATAGATGAAGTTGTAGATGAGGTCAAGGATTTGTCCTCTCCTGCTCTAAATTTTTCAACCAGTTTTGGCAGTGGCATAAATGAAATTTCCAAGATTGCGTCAAGTTTTTTTTTTTTTCCATTAAATTCCGGGAGTATGAAAGTGGAAGGGGAGGCTCGGGTTGTTGGGATAACAAATGGAGTGCAATTTTATTTTTTTGCTGTGAGTATTTTACAGCACCCGGGGACTTCGTTGGATTTTCCTTTGGATGATGGTGATGACGAAGATTTTGATATGTCTGATGTTTAGTAGGAACATGAGTTGTTTGTTGAACGCTTAACCACAAATTTTTCGTCTCTAAGGCTTGAGATTTGCCCAGATTATATGAGTGATGGACAATTCTGGAAGATATACTTTGTCCTTCTACACCTTCAACTTAGCAAGGAAGATGCTCTTCTTCTTACAACACCCTATATATTAGAGGTCGGGGCACTGCTTTTGGAGGAATCACAGAAAAGAAACAAGGCCAAATCAATTAATGTTGGAAGAAGCTTGGGCAGTCTAGAAAGGAACATTCTCTTGATGCCTTAGGAGCAGAATTTCAAACATTTTTCACAAGTTGCAGAGAACAGTGAAAAGGCAGAGTCTTTAAAGTCTGTATTTCTAGAAACAATGGCACATGTAATCACTAATAAATCTGAAGGTGAATATCATAATTCTAGCCAGAGGGATTTGTCTAATCACGTAGCATCTACTGAGGATGTGGACCATGATGATGAGATGCAGATGTAGATAGTTGGCTGCAAGAAGAACCAGGTAAAAATGATGCATCTGTATATACTGCAACAGGATTTTCAAATCAGGAGGATGTTTCTTTTAGTGATCTGTAAGATGATGATGATACACAAGTACAAACATATTCAGCGAAGAACCCAAAATAATGGGTTTACCTTGGTACAAGTTCCATTCAATTTGTAACAACCCAAATTGGATGCAAACCTACCATGTTGGCACAAAGACAAAATCCCAGTGTTGTGGGTGGTGAAGCCCAGGTTTCAGTTTTGAAACCGAGCTCTGATACCATATGTAACACCCATCCACAATGTTAAACAATTAATCTTTCATTTTATACATACACAATAAAAACTTCGTTTTAGCATAATTTCATTGATTTTCATTTACACAATTCTTCTACATTTGCTCAATGATAAATCTAGATAACATGATAAAATAAGTAATATGTTAACTCTATGATTTAGAACTTAAAACAAAACTATATAAAAAATATCAATAACCAAATACCACCGAAAAATACCTCCTCCTTAGCTTGTCGAAGCTCATCGATTGTAATGTAGTCCTGGGTGCTTCCAAGCATTCGTTTCCCTCTTTCCTAGAGTGAAACAACAGAATCCTCCCTGCCAACTAAGAGCCTAGCCGGCTTCCTAGCTCCAAGTAACATTTTGTTTTCGTTTCCCTCTGTGCCCATGACTCCAAGAACAACAAAGCACAAATGCTCAAAGAAAACTATCACAAGAATTATATCTTTCAAGAATTTCACAACCTCTCATCATGCTCAAACCTCTCCATCCTCCCCCTCCTCTCTACTTCTTCTCCCTATTTATCAAGTTTCCATACACACTTCCCCAAGTATCCTCAACCCCCTCATTATTATCCATCAACCTCCCTTATCTAGATATTTTGGGAAAATATTAAAATAAAACTAAATATAAATGACTTGCATTAAACAACAATAAATAAAATAAAAAGTCGTTATTCTCATGCTAGATAATAAATGTTATTTGATAATTTTCCACAAAATGTACATAACACCCCACCATGCTCATTTAATTCATCACACCCACCATCTATCAAAGTCAAGAAGGTATTTAATGCTTCTAGATATTTTTATGCAATATAATTTACATATTTAATAAACATTCAATTAAATAGTTAATAATTTACTTTAATAATTAATACATTAATTACTTATACTAGTGTACATGGGTAGGGTATGTGTGCATAGCTAGCAGACACATATCTCATGCATGTACTAAAGATAAACAATCATTTCCTCTAGTGCATAGTTCCTATATGATCACCAAGACATGTAGGACAATATATTAAGTAATGCATCATTTAATAATCTTAACGAACTAAATCACACCAATTCATCAATAACTCATTGTCACACTTAAAATTTCAATAGTAACTCAAAGAGGGTTTTAAACATGGTAGGAACCAAGTGAGTAAACAATAGTGGCATCTCTAATCCCCAATCAGTATTCTCAACTAACATCGAAGCATCCTTCCTTCCTAGTCTACTTCCATCTTCCATCCTATCCTTTCCTCTGTTGGACTAAGATGGAGCGTCAACTATATTGACCTAACTTCAGATAGAACCCGTAAGTGGAAGTGGCATACATCTCGACCAAGCTTCCCCAACAGGCAACTAGGAGTCATCATCACACATCTAGGGGAGTGTGACTTCACACAACCCTCCCACGACTCTAGGTTTCAAAGGATAAACGGTGGGAAATACCTCCCCCCCTCCTCATAGAACTAGGGTCAACACAACTAGCAGTCGTCATCACATGTCTAGGGGAGCATGACTTCACACATCCCTCCCACGACTCTAGGTTTTAGAGGATAAATGGTGGGAAATACCTCCACCCCTCCTCATAGAACTAGGGTCAACACCCTACATCAAGCCATACTGTGCAACTACTATTCTTAGAGTCACATCATCAAACATCCACTCTGGTTAAGTTGTGATTCCTATAAAAACCACACTTACCATAGATAATAGTAATTTTTCAAATCATAAATTAAATAGTAAGTACAACTTATTGCATACAATATCTTCTTGATGTCTACTACATCCCAGTTACCTCAATACTATAGTCATTTGGCTCTCACATAGCTCATCATCCTGTAGGTTAGTTCACCAATAACACATATTGATGAAGATACATCAAAAATTTATATAAGAATCCATATTTGCATTGACGTTCAATTAAGAAATGTATTCCTATTTACATCATGCATTGCATCTATTATACATTCACAACATAACTTGAATTGGTATACATGTACCGAACATACCCATTTTAATTTTCATGTTTAAATAATCAAATAACTATCTTTGTCATGAGCATATATCATGTAACATACAAATAGGTCTAGAGGTACACATCTCAATGTCTAACAAAGTCTAACTGACTCCAAACAAATGCTAAACTTTGAATTATTAAGATTAGTAAACAACAATGTTCTAACTACCTAAGGTCAAAATATGGGGCGTTACACAAGTTTAATCCCAAAAAATTACAATCAAAGGATTCATTAAGCATGTAATTCTACAACTTGCTATCACATCTATCTTAGATAAAAATACTTTCATGAGACTTTCAATGTCATAACATAAGCTATCTTTATTCATATAGCTTAGGTATCTTCATAGTTTTTAAACATGGATTATCATAATAAATAGGATTTACATAGAAAGGGATGTCACTAAATAGGTTTGTGTTCCATCCTTATGGTGTAGTCTCATTATACTATTGATCAATAATTTATTTTGGCTTGCTTGAAAGAAAACATAACTTCAAGGCCTTATTTAAAATCAAAGAAATAAAAATTAATCTTTCAACTCAATAAGTTTTATAACAAGATATAGCATGTAGAGATAGAGCTAGAGCTAGATATAGACATATACCTAGACCTAGACCTTGTCTTTCCTTGCCATGTCTATCTTTTCTTAGCCTTTTCATCTCTTGCCTTGGCTTTTCTTTCCTTGCATTTCCATACCTAGACCTAGACCTATACCTAGGCATTGTCTTGCAATGCATTGCCTTGTCATTCTCTAGGTCATGGTATATGTCATGTTATAGGTCATGGTAATGGTGTAGGTATAGATCTTGGTTTAGGTCTAGGTATAGGTCATGTTTTAGGTCTGGTCTAGGTCTATGACATGGTCATGGTTTAGGTCTAGATCTATTTACAACATGTCCCTGAATGACTTGAGGAGGTGAGTTACAACTTGCGATAAAACTCAAACGGAGACTCTAATGGATGAACCATTAGTTGCATTAGATATGGGTCACTAGGTTTCATCTAGTGGGGCCCCTATGCTATCATTTTATTTCCCGAAAAAGCATTTGTTGGATGATCATCGGGACTAGGGTTTTCCTCAATGAAACATGGTGTAATTCTTGAACAAGAGGTCAATTTTCAAGACCACTATGCTGAGAAAAGTGGGTAGAGTGGTTGCATGGGCCTTGGAAAAATAGATGTGAAGGATCTTACAAAATTTTGTTATCCTGCTCGGTTTGTATTTTATGTCGCTTAACCAAATTTCCAACATGTCTCTGAATGACTTGAGGAGGCGAGTTGCAACTAGCAATAAAAATCTAATCGAGACTCGGATGGAGTAAACTTTAGTTGAATTGGATCTAGGGCACCTGTTTTTATCTAGTTGGGACCCTCCATTGTCATTCCATTTCTTAGAAAACAATTTTATGGAGGATCTCTAGAACTAAGGTTTTTCTCAATGAGGCATACTGCAATTTCTAAACAAGAGGTCGATTTTGAAGAACACCATGTCAAGTGTTTATGGGTATCATGGCCATGTGGTCCTTGGACCAAAATACATGTGGTATCTTACGAAACTCCATTATGCTACTCGGTTTGGATTTTGTTCCCTTGGACCAAATTTCAAACATGTCCCTGAATGACTTGAGGAGGTGAGTTGCAACTCGCGATAAAACTAAAATTGGGACTCATATGGAAGAATCATCTACTGCATTGGATTCATCGAATCAGGTTCCATCTAGTGGGGCCCCTCCACTGTCATTTTGTTTCCTAGAAAATAATTTGATGGAGGGTCTTCGGAAGTAGGGCTTTTCTCAATGAGGCATAGTGAAATTTCTAAACAAGAGGTCAATTTTCAAGAACATTGTGTCATAAATTTGTGGGTAGCATGGTCACATGGGACTTGTCCAAAACAACGTGAGAGATATTACAGAGCTTTGTTATGCTTCTCAATTTGGATTTTATTCCGCTATACCAAATTGACAACATCTCCCTTAATGGCTTGAGGAGGCGAGTTGCAACTTCTGATAAAAATCTAACCAAGAATCAGATGGATGAATTGCTGCTTGCATTAGATCCAGATCACTCGGTTTCATCTAGTGGGGCCCCTTCACTATCATTGTTTTTTCTGTAAAATCATTTTGTTGGAGGATCATCGAGACTAGGTTTTTTCTCAATGAGGGATAGTGTGATTTCTGAAGAAGAGGTCAATTTTCAAGAATAATATGTCAAGTGTTTGTGGATAGCATGGTCACATGGACCTTAAAGAAAAAAAATTGTCGAAGATTACATAACTCCATTATGCTTCTTGGTGTGGATTTTATGCCCCCGGAAAAAATTGCCAACACGTCCCTAAATGGCTTGAGGAAGAAAGTTACAACTCATGATAAAAATAAAACCAAGACTTGGATAGAAAAACTATTGGTTGCATTAGATCCGACACATCAGGTTTCAACTACTGGAGTCCCTTTGCTATCATTCCATTTCCTAAAAAATAAGTTGATATAGGATCTATGGAACTAGAATTTTGCTTAATAAGGCATAGTTCAATTTTTGAACAAGAGGTTGATTTTCAAGAACATTGTGTCAAGAATTTGTGGGTAGAATTTTTGTGTGGGCCTTGGCCAAAAACATATGTGGGAGATTATGAAACTCCATTACTCTTTAATCGGTTTGTATTTTATGTCCCCGATCCAAATTATCAACATGTTCATGAATGGCTTGAGGAGGCAAGTTGCAACTCGCGATAAAACTAAAATATGGACTCGGGTGGATGAATTTTCATTTTCATTGGATCCAAAGAACTGGGTTTCAGCTAGTGGGGCCCCTCCATTGTCATTTGGTTTCTCGAAAAAGAGTTTGATAGAGGATCTTCATAACTAGGGTTTTGCTCAATGAGGCATAGTGCAATTTATGAACAAGAGGTCGATTTTTAAGAACACTATGTCGAACATTTTTTAGTAGCATGGCCCTATGGGACTTGGCCAAAATAATGTGTGGGATCTTACAAAAATTCATTATGATGCTTGGTTTGGATTTTATGGCACCAAACCAAATTGACAACATGTCCCTTAATGGCTTGAGGAGGTGAGTTACAAATCACGATAAAACTATAACCAAGACTTGGATAGAAAAGCTATTAGTTTGATTGGATCTAGAGCACAAGGTTTCAACTAGTTGGGCCCCTCTACTATCTTTCTATTTCTCATAAAAGCATTGATGGAAGATCATTGGAACTAGGGTTTTGTTCAATGAGGCATAACACAATTTCTGAACAAGAGGTCGATTTTCAGGAACATTGTGTCAGGAATTTGTGGGTAGCATGGTTGTGTGGGCCTTTTCCAAACGAATGTATGGGAGCTTACGAAACTCTATTATTCTACTCAGTATATATTTTATGCCCCCACAACAAATTGCCAACATGTCCCTAAATGGCTTGAGGAGGGGAGTTGCAACTCACGATAAAAATAAAATTGAAACTCAGATGGATGAACCGTTGGTTGCATTGGATATGAGGAACCGAGTTTCAGCTAGTGGGGCCCCACTACTATCATTTTTTTCCTGTAAAATCCTTTGTTGGAGGATCACCGGGACTAGGGTTTTTCTCAATGAGGCATAGTGGAATTTATAAACAAGAGGTTGGTTTTCAAGAACACTATGTTGTCTATTTTTGGGTATCATGGTTATGTGGGACTTGGACATACATACATGAAAAAGCTTACAGAACTCTGTGATGGTGCTCGGTTTGAATTTTATTCCCCCGGACCAAATTTCCAACATGTCCCTTAATTGCTTAAGGAGGTGAGTTGAAACTTGCGATAAAAATCAAACCAGGACTCAGATGGATGAACCATTGATTACATTAGATCTGGGGCACCGAGTTTCAACTGGTGGGGTCCCTCCATTGTCATTCCATTTCCCATAAAAATGTTTGTTAGAGGATCATCGAGACTAGGGTTTTTCTCAATGAGGCATATTGCAATTTCTAAAAAAGAGGTCAATTTTCAAGAACATTGTGTCAGGATATTCTAGGTAGCTTGGTCACATGGGATTTCAAAAAACAATGTGTAGGATCTTATGAAACTCCATTATGCTTCTTGGTTTAGATTTTATCCCCCCACACCAAATTCACAACATGTCCCTAAATGGATTGAGGAGGCAAGTTGCAACTTATGATAAAACTGAAACCAAGAATCGAATGGATGAACCATCAATTGCATTGGATCTGGGGCACCAAGTTTCAAATAGTGGGGTCCCTCCACTGTCAGTCTATTGGTTGGTGTTATAGCACAAATTTCCAAACCTTTGCATTTGTGACATGAACTAATCCTTCCCCTAGCTTGCTAATCAAAATCCCATCTTCCCTCATCAAAGTCACCTAAGAAACTTGAATTTTTATTATAATCTCGGGTTTCCTTTGTGAACTGATATCTTTTCATCAAGTGACTTATAAAGAATTGCATTAAATGAGCATAAATTAAAGTGCACCATTAAAGAAGGAAAATCTCACTAATGTAGAGACATAAGCATCAAATATGAACACAGAAACTTGATAACGAAGTTCATCCCTTGTGGACTATGTCTCTGGGTCCTACTCTCAAATGGGTAGCCTTTTTCATTAACTCAACAAAAGAATTTGGCAAAATACATAAGTATACCTCATTCTGAAATCAAGCTGCATAAATAATGCTCAGATTAGAAAAAAGATAGCACCATTGAATTTGTGGCATCGAATTACCCAAAAATGATTGTCTCCACACCTTGATCTAACTTTGGCTCTCTCAGGAAAAAGAAGAAATTCATATCAGTATTCGTCCCCCTCTGCAACCTACAATCAATGACTGTGATACATTGAAATTCATGTCCAAGGCCATACCCCACGCGCGCATTCCTCCGAAGGTTCGGCGAACTCAACACTTAAGTAATCTCATCGTTGTTG
>JASDQU010420737.1:0-10190 GCA_032191745.1 Picea mariana
GACAATAATGATTCATCTTTGCATCGATTGGTTTCCACTTGGACATATAACATTCTCATCAAGGGCATCATATCAATCAATTACTTGACATCAATCAATGACATCAATCAAACCAAACCATTTACATCAATGATCCAACAATCTCCCAAGTAATCAAACCATTGGCATCAATGACAACATGATCCAACACAGATGACTTCCATGGTCGTCGCTGAAATTGAAGGATTATTATTTTTTTTTTTAAATTCAAAAAACCCATAAAGATTAACATCAACTTCTATATCAAAGATACTATTTTCAATTACCCAATGTGGCATAGCGATCTTTAACTATAATGTTTTAAGATTGCACAACCATTTTCAGTTTCCCAACATTTTATTCAATTATTCCACGACATTCATAATTGCATAATAATTGTATAAATCCAATAAAATGCGTGAGTTCTATAAATGTGAGGCCTCTCTTTGGTGGTGTTGTACTGATTCTTCCTACTATGTTTGAATGTATGTGAAATATTTTTCATTTATTCAATGTATACATAATGTATGTGACGGTTTTCTCTATTGAGAAAATCCAAGAGAAATTTTTCAGAGTCTTTGATATGTCCAATATCAAAATCAAAATTTGCAGATAGAGCTTGCCATCTTCCAAATTTTTCTTCACTTCCTTTAGTGATTCTCTTATGTAACACCGTGTTCATTGTAACAACATCAATTTTGAGCATAAATTTTTTATTGATGAGATAGATCTCAAAATTATTGATTGCATTGAGGGATGAATTTGTTTCTTTGTCAATTGTTGCATAGTTCTTTTCATTGTCAAGCTAGGTCCCTGGAGAAAAATATATGATTTATTCATGTGCCTTTGATCTTCCTGGCTTAAATTTTTTAATAATTTCTCCCCATCCTTGGTCACTGGCATCGGACTCAACAATTTTAAAGAGTTCATCACTTGCAACATGCAGTATTGGGAAGTGCCTAACTTTAGATTTTATCTTTCTCACAGCCTTAGGAATATCATCCTTTTTGAGTCTATCATTCAAAAATTTTCTATATTTAGCAAAATATTTATAAAAATGACTAACATAGTTCAAGTTTCCTATAATGCATTGGACTTGGGTCTTATCAACTATTTCGTCTAGAAATTTTTCTCCAAAATCCACTGCGTGGGTCTGAAGAGAAATTTGGCCATTTGAAATTGTGTGACCTAGAAATTTGACAGAGGTTTTAAAGAGCTCCATTTTATGTTTAGAAAGAACTAGACCAGAATGTTTGATGACCTTTGAAAACATCTCCAGATTCTTGAAATGGTCTATGGAGTATGAGAAGACTAATATATCATCTATGTAGAAAATTAGCCCATCAAAATATGCCTTTAAGTATCATCCATAACCCTTTGAAATGTTTTTGGATCATTCTTAAGGTCGAAGGCATAACATTCCATTCATAGTGACCTACAAGAACACTAAATGAAGTTTTAAATTTACCTTCCTCCTTTATAGCCACTTGCCAAAATCCATATTTTAAATCAAACTTTGAGAATATCTTTGCATTTGATAATCTATTGACCAGACTAGATTTGTCGGGTAGATGATAAGTATCATTAACTAGGACTGAATTTAAAGGAGTATAGTTTATTACCACTCTTGGGACTCATCGAATCTACTTAGAATTTTTATTAACATATAATCCATAGCAATTCCATGGGCTAATGGATTCTCTAATCAATCCTTTTTTCAATAATCCTTGAATTTCTTTAGAACATAATTTTTGATGTTTAACATTCATAGGTATTTCTCTCCTTCTGCAAGGTTTTCCCTCATATCTATCTATGTATGGAATTTCAACAAAATATGTTTTTCTTTCCCAAAATGTTGTTGGGAGTTTTGAGCATACAAGATCTTCAAATATTTTTTGCAGTTGACTAATCCTGTCTTGAATCTTTACTTCCTTGAGTTGTTGATCAATCCTATGGTTTCTCTTCATTTTCCAGAGTTCTTGAATATTTTTCTCTTTCTCTATAATATTATGATACATTTGAACCATTGTGGACAACTTAGGGACTGATGCAAATGGGAGTATAATTTTTCTTCTTTCTATTGTAATAAAATATCTAGATTTTCCATTTGGTAATTTTTTAGAACCATGTGGTTCAATGGAAACCAAATATGGAGTACCTAAAAGACAAGGTACTAGAATTTGTGCAAGTGAAAACTTCAAATTCAAGTAGTAAGATCCAAAACATAACTTGACCCTTTGAATTTCATATTCCATCTTTAGGGTTTGATTACCTAGTCTAATGGCTACATTGTTATTCTTTAACAAATAACAAGAAGGAATAAAATATATATTTCGGATGTTAAATCTAATCCTGAGTCGATCAATGCTTTCAACTTAAATTTTTGACCTTGAATATTCATCTTAATCATCACGTGATATTGTTGATTCTAAGGTATTTCTTCTAGGAAAGGCATGAATTCAAGGGCTTGGATTTGTTGTTGTAACCCTATTATTTCTTGTCTAGCCCATGAATTAGCTTTGTATACATCCTCAATTTATGATTCTTTTTCAATATTTTCTAGTCTTTTCTTTATTTATGCAACTTCCTTCTTAAGAATATTTATTTCTTTTCCCAAATAATTTATAGTCAAAGGTCTCATCTTATAATTTTGGATTTGTCTATTAAATGACTTGGTATTCCTTTAAAAACAAGAATCTATGAAGAATGGCTTCTTATCTGAGTTTGTAGTTGTTGAGCTTTTACCATTGTTTTTAGAAATGAATCTAACAATGTAGCCTTCATTTCTCCTTCTGGGAATGCCTTGATTTGTGCCAACATATGAGCATCTACAATAGAATGATTTCGAGCCATACATATTTTAGGTCCTGGTTCATCTTCATCTTCCTCTTCTTCATCATATTTTTTTTCTTCATAACTTGAAGACTCTGTCTAGAAAATACAAGACTTTGGATCTTTACAGATGCAATCATTTGCTATAAGAAACATTTCTTCATCAGAGGATTCACTAGAGAAATATTCAAATTCAAAAGTGTCAGTAGACTGACAACATCCTTCATGAAGCATATGAACTTCTTCCCTCTTAGGAAAGGGATGATGTGGGCATTGATTTGTATCATGGTGAATTGAACCACATCTGTTGCAGAGAATTGACATTATTTTCCTAGAAGGCTCATCATTTTGTATTGCCTTTTGTTGTGATATCTTACCTTTATTTTTCTTGGATTCTTCTCCTTTTGGACATCTATTAGCCAAGTGTCATGGTTTTACATATAACCAGAAGGTTAGGTTGGACTTACTTTGTTGTTTGGAATATTGCAATTTGATGTCTTCTAGGGAGTAATAATGAGACTTTGTGTATTTCCTATAATGACTTATTTTCGTCTTCTCTTTTTGGTAAGGACTGGGCTTGCCCTTTTCATATTTTTGGAACCTTTTTCTCATGGATTTCTATGACCCGTTCTTTCTTCTAACTGGGTTATCTAGGGTCATACCATATTTTTCGCAGATAGATCTATTATCTGATAATTTTGATAGCTTTTGTATTGACTATGTCACCTTCATATTAGAACACAATCCTACTAGGGTAGAGGTAATGATTGTATAAATTATTCCCCAAGTATAAAGCTCATAACACTTAACAAAAGATTTTTGTAATTTTAAATATTCAACAAATTTGATGGGGAGAACAACAAGATATACTTGCTTCCATAGAAGTTTCTTGATATATTTTACCTCATATATCCTTTGACTCCATTCTCTGTGAAAATCATCATAAATGGACATTCTCTTACATTTCATTCCCATTAGAATTATGGAATGTTTATCAGAGAGTTCCTATTTTGTTCCACACCAATGATCAAAGATGAATGTAGTCAATGCACCTATCATATTATTTTCCTCTTGGCCAATTTCTTTAACAACTATATCCTAATTTTCATCTTTAACTTGTTCCTTTTCCATTTTCTCAACTAGGGAAAGTGAAGACTCTATTTCCCACCATTTAGCCAAAGTTCCTGTAAAACATTGAATAATAGACTTACATGCTTCTATTTCAATTTTCCCTTTCATGCACATGACTCTATAGGAAATATACATTGTGTCTATAACTTGATGGATTTGGCATGTGGTCATACCCTCTATGTTCCATTCTAGGAAATTTTCATCTAGAAATGTGTGTGCCTCTAGTAGCTTTCCTTTTCTATAAAGGTATGGAGTTGGAACCCTATTCACGTTCCAAGAAACTGATTCTTTAGCAGGAAGAATATTAGATTGTGTAACCAGAAGATGAGCCGAGGATGATTCTTCTTGTTTTGGGGGAAAATGGACTCAAAATGTTTTTATCAAATCAGTTTCTTCGGGAATGTAGTCTATAGATTTTACTCACGAGACCTTTGTGGAAATACGTAAGGAAAAGGAATTGGTTTGTCAGAAATATTTCCATATTTTTATGATACTTTAATGATATATTCCCCTTTGTTCTTAAAATCTTCACCTAATCCTTCCATTAGTTCCTCATGGTCACTTTTTGAAGAGTCTTTTTCAGTTTCTAAAGTGTTTTTGATTTCAGAGACTTGGGAATTGACAAAGTTTATACTCTAAGAAAATTGGTTTGCGGAGAGTTGAAGTTGATCTATTTGTTTCTTTCTAGCATATTCAGTGGTTACAAATGTATGTGTTGCCATCCCTCTTAGAGAAATATTTTTCCAATTTAATTGTTTAGACATACTTTGGAGTCTTTTCTTTGAATTTGTTTGCTGAGATTATTCCTTGTGAATCATGAGGGGAGTAGACTTAGTTTATTTTTCCTCTTCTCCTAGAATGATTCCTTTAAAAGGTGTAAAAGTGAAATATTTCTCATCTATTTGTCCATCTAAGGCTTTCCATTGGTGATTGGTACTAAAAAATTCTTTGGAAGACATCATTCATATTAATTCCTTTTGGTAAAGTCTGTACCATTCATAAAAGGATATCCATAAACCTTTTATTGTCATATATGTTTTCCATTGCTCAGATAAATCTTTCTTTAGTTCTGCAGAAGTAGTGCCATTAAATTCTTTGGCTTGGGGATGAGTAAATAGATCCCAATTTAAAATTATTTTAATCCAGTCTATGTTTACTCTTCTTCTAGGACATCCGTTCATAACGAAAAATAATTTGTGAATCTCTGGGAGTAATGGTTTTTGTAGTCCTGTGGGTAATGGATTTTCAAATCTGTAGGATGGAATTATTGCATCTCTTTCCTCAGTGTACCCTAATCCATATATTGGAGTTCCCGATGGTATAAAATAGATAAATATTTCTTTGAGTCTAGGAGCATCTATTTGTAGCTCATTAATATGGAGCATAATTGAGACGTGGATTTCACATGGAAAATCTATATAAGTTGTATCTTAACACTTTGGATGAAGACAACTTTCTTTTGAGATCGACATTGGAGGATAACCACTTCTGTGATTATGGTTTTTATGTATAGGAGAGCATACTTGAGGTTGGGTATTGACTATATTAAGGCATAAAGGACATTTTCTTGGAAGTATAGAAGGTGGTTCCATCCAGATGGGTTCATAAGTACAAATGAGCAGACATATGTCTTCAAATTTTTGATATGGAAACAAAGATGTACATGGAAAGTTTAAAAATAATTCACCATGTTGGTTTCTCTGAGAGGAATGGTTAGCGACAAGAGAAGAACATAAAGGACATTGGATGAGTCCTAGAATGGGTGGCCATTGAAAAATGGAAGTGTGAGAACATTCAGGTCTCATTGTATGTGATGCAAGATAAGATGACTTAGGAGAGATAGAGTTTCTTGGAGGAAATTGAATAACTAATTGAGTATGATATTCTAGAATATATGCAGTATCGAGAGTAATTTGGGGTGAGGGATTAGGAGCTTTCACTATTCATTCAGTCGGAAAATATAATTATTCCCATGAAATGGCTTGGGGAACAAGTTTGGCATTGTTTGCAGAGGTATATACTATGGTATAATTCTCTGAATATCTATCAGGTGCATGCAAAACTCTTGGATAGAGAGTGTGATTATATATGAGGGCCAACTTAAAATGGATTGCAATATTTTCAGAACTAGGATTCATATCATATCCTTTGGTGAACAACTTGACTTCCAATATATCTTTGAGGTTTGGGTCAGTGACAAAAACTCTAAAATTTGGATGGAATTCAAACTAAATAGAGCCTCTAACAATATCACCTTGTACCCTCCTATTAGAGCATGGACAAACTTGTTGAAATGATTATCGAGCATGTTGTCGCAAGAGTTGGTTCTAGGCTGTAATAGAGCCAAGCCTTAACAAATTTTAAATGAAATAAATTTTGTCACTCGGACTTGACTTGGGTTGCATGCAAGTAAATTTCGAGATAGCCTCGAACCACTTTTGATTGGAAACTACCCCTTCGAACCCTAGAGGGATCTCTCGAAAATATGTCAAGGGTAACAAAAAGTTTTTGGGTTTTTAGGTTTGATGGGTTGGACCTAGAGGTAGTCCATTGGGCATGGACTCAAATGATCAAGAATAAAATAAGAGTGTTTCGGCAATGGAAATCCATGGAGCAGAGGCGAGATAGAAACTGATTACAAAGAGAAGGATTTATAAAAGTATGGCAGCAGAATAAAGATAAAATATATCAATACATAAGGAGCACTTAGAGATGAGTGAATTTTGAGCATAAATCAGTGGAAAGAGATGGTGGGACAAAGAATCTAGCAAAGGATGAATTTTGAACCTTCAGATCTCTGCAAGAAATAATGTATAACATGTCCTGCAATAGAGCATCTAACAAATAGATGAATTCCATTACAAACACGTGTTACAAGTAAAGAAGAAAAAGTGAATGGAATAGTATGAAAACTGAGCAATAGACAAACCCTATAACCAACATCACAAGAATCTCTGTTGTAGCTCGAAAATGACTCTGCACTCTTTTATTTAAATAGGAAAACAAATGCTACAGCCCAGGAGTACTACTCCTGTGTGTCTTTTCCTCCCCCCTTTTCTCTCTCAAAAAGATATACAATATATAATCCTTCAACATATAACATATAAGAAACTACCTCAAAACCGACTGAGAAACGAATTGGCGGTTATTTAACGGAAATCTAGGTGCGTTCCTACATTTTTGGGCCATGTCCGCACAAAAACGAAACACCATATTGCGGGGAACTTTTGGCTTCCTTCCTGAGCTCTAAATTTGGATCTGAATATACCAATGGAAATATTAGGATCTGTAGATGTCAATCGACTATTCAAACATGTAAAACAACCTCTCCAACGTTGAGAAAAGTGATTTTTCCACCAGGCAGTTGTTTTTTGGAAAAACCTGCGATTTCGGTGGCTAACAGGCCGAAAACAAAGGTATCTTAGCTACCGAATGTCTTGGCTTTTGGTAGCTAACAGTGATATTTTAGAGTGTCGTAAGCCACCGAAAGTCCTGAAACCCCGATTTCGGTTTTGGGTTTCGGGAAAACGGGCAGTGGTCAAAATCATTATGTCGACAAAATCCCCGACTGTCGAAAACCGGAAATGGTGGCGTGGCATTTTGGTAAGACCTTATTATAGTGATTTTATGTCATTTATCGTATTATTTTCACACCTACTCATGATCTCTTCCTCCATGTGGCTTGATGCATGGTGCTTGAATGCTTGGTCTTGGCCAATACACTTTCAGCAACTAATGGCATATGAAACCAGAGATTTAAGCTACCGAAAGTCTGCACTTTTGGTAGCTAAACACTATAAATTTTTTCCTCCTAAGCTACCGAAAGCCAAAATTTCAATATTTGTTCCAACATAGGCTCCATCTAGGGATGGTTCTTTCCTGAAAAGCGCCAAGACCAGTAGATCACGTGACTGGATCCATTGGGCGACCTGAAATCATCCTTATCAAACTCTGACCCCTGTCACTTTACTTTCAGCTTTCCAAAGCAAAAAACCACTTTTGCATTCATTGGGCTATGGAGTTGATATGCCTTAAAACAAAATGATACTGGATTCCAAACTAAGCTGGAAACATACTAAAAACCACTATTGTACTCTAATGCTCAAATTCAAGATTATTTATATACATCACCTACTCTAATTTATATCACAACTTTTTTTTCAAGTATAGGAAAAATTCCAAATCAACCAAGCAAGTATCCGACTAATAAACTTAATTATGCTTTCATATTTGAGCAAAAAACTGACAGGAGCAACTACAAATTTCGAAACATGCCCTGGGAGCAAGTACTTATAGTTTTGAAATTTAGACTTCAAGAAGTTGGAAATAACAAATCCAGTCCCCCATTTTTACTCCATATAAATTACTACTGGATCGTAGAAGGGAAGAGATATACCACTTTCACAATTAATCCATACTTGCTCCTGTTGGGAAATTTGTCTGAAATGTTTATGTGCACTTTGTCCACTACTGATTTTTTCTTCCACTGGTGCAAAAATATCGCAGTGAAACTTACTGGTCTGTTGCTCAATAGTTGCTAAACAAGAAGGATAGATCAACTTTTTTAGTAACCCTTTCTTATGTCCTTCACCTGCTTTCCAAAGATCTTATTGGTAGATGTCATACATAGGCTGATCTCTTTCATGATGTTGTTGATTGCTTTCCTATTGAACCAAATTTTCTTGCTGCTCATCATCTTCAGAAACACTTTCATGACATTCATCAAACAAAGGAGAACTGTTGTAAATTTTTGTGTCTGATGAAAAATAAATCTACTCTTCTTTTTCTTCTGGATATTCATCATAAATGGGTTCAGCAGATAACTCAGTAGTGTCATCAGTCAGACAAATGCTAGGAATATCAATTGTGAAGCTATCTATCTTAGATCCACACTACTCCAAATCATAGTCTAAAGCATCTTCAAACAACAAACATTTTTCAAGGTTATTAAACATGACAACCCTATCTTCTTCATGAAACAAAATAGTGTCTACAAGATGATCCTCTGGTAGGAAATCATCATCATAAATTGGTTTACTAACTTCCTCTAAAGTCCCATGGCTATCATGATTAAAACTTAGATTTTCATTTTTAGTAATAGAAGAAGTTTCACTCACATGTTCAGGACTGTCTGAATGATGCAAATCTGTGTAATCAAGGGCTGTAACATAACTGTTCAGGAGAAGATCTACCTATTTTTCTGTTAAAGGAGGAGGTGTTCTGTGTAATTTATGGATCAAGAAACTATTGTTTGCTTTCTCTTCTACAGGTTGGCCATGATGATGAATGTCTTCTTCTTGAATATGTACACAAGAGCTATCATATCCAGCTTCTTTATCAGCCAAATCTTCCTCATACTGATCATCTTCATCAACGTGAGAAATTTTCAATATTTCTTCCTCCTCTTCAAGAGTATTTGTTTGATCTTTTTGTCTTATAAATTCTATATTACAACAATCTTCAAAAAGTATTTCAGCTGAGTAGATTATTTTACAATGTTGATGAAAACGTATGTGAAAATATTTTAATGAAGGAATACTGGAACTGGGTAAAGATTTATATCAGAGTCTAGCATCTCTTTCCAACGAAAACATAAACAGTTTCATGAGGACATTTTCATGAAGTATATTTAATTCGTCTATGAGCCTGTGGAATTCAAACAAGTGTTGAGTAGGATTGTCGTCTGCATATTCTCCAAATTTAGGAAGGACATCTTCCCAAAATTTAATGTCTGGAATAGTGTTGGGAAAACCATAAACATTTTTAAAGTCCAGAGGAGCAAACCTTGCATAAATTAGAGCAGCGAACGAATTCGACATTTTGAGACCAGTGGAGTTGCTAGTGAATCATGTACAGTCTTCGAACCAAGGATTCACCAGGTGAATGATCACAACCAATTGAATTCCTATCCCTTGTTCACCATCAAAAGATAGATCTGAACTTTTTGTTGTATCCCAAGAAACATCACTTCGTCCTCCATCCCCGACAACGACGCCATAAAATGTTTTCGCAAGAGTTGGTTCTAGGCTGTAATAGAGCCAAGCCTTAACACATTTTAAATGAAATAAATTTTGTCACTCAGAATTGACTTGGGTTGCATGCAAGTAAATTATGAGATAGCCTCGAACCACTTTTGATTGGAAACTGCCCCTTCCAACCCGAGAAGGATCTATCAAAAATATGTCACAATAGGATATTTAATAAGCTTA
>JASDQU010420745.1:0-10163 GCA_032191745.1 Picea mariana
AATGCTAATCCAAAACCAGAATGAGTAATAGGTGCACACCAGCCTCTTACTTATACTTTTCCTTCTAATTCTTTGTTGAGTTAGGTTAACTCCCAGGGTTAATCTTCTATTCTTCTGTTGAGTTATCTTTTACTCCTTTCCTTTTCCTTTCTTAAGTCAACTTAAAAATATAACTTTTAACTTCTTGACTTGTTCCCCCCTTCAGTGTTAGACTATGACCTAGTGGGGGTGCCTAGGCCACTGAGTCTCCTCATTACCTCTCTAAGAAGTGGGGGACATTACAACTTGGGTATGCTACATCACACCATTCACTTATCCATCTATACTATAACCCAAAATCATGTAAAAATATAATGGTATATTCAAAACTTTGACATTAATCGAGATCATATTACAATCTCCCAACTCAATGAGGATGTTGGGAAGGATACCTTATGGTTTGAAAGTTCTTCCTCAAAGTCTTGCAACACAATTAGTGATGTCCAATGAGGTTAGGGGATCCTAATTTTTTCCAAATGAAGATGGGAATGACACATGTTGATACTCCCTCATCCATGTTGTATATTTGAATGATCAAATTCCTGATGGTGACAAGAATATGAAACAAAACAATATGAGGAAGGTGTGGTTTAATATTATCTAACTCAAAAGGAATTAGCCAAGAGTTAGTAAGATAATTAACCAAAATGACATTTAGAAAAACCTTTCTTTGAGAAGGGAAGTTTTGGAGGATCTCTAATGCTAATATCATTGAAGGAGATTGGGTCAAACCTTGAGAAAAACCTTTCTTTGAGAAGGAAATGCTTCAAGGACATCTAATGCTAACATAGTTGAAGGGGATTGGAACAAATATTCAATGATATTGTAATTATGTGCATCCCTAGAGTACGAATTGTGTATTATTCTCCTAAATATGGTCTTATGCACAAAGAAGTAGGGTCCCTTGTGGATTGGTTTATCCAAGAGGAATAATAGAATATGGTGTAGTATTATCCTTTTCAAGAAACTCCTTAGCGGGTGACTCATAGATATGAATATGGAATAAGAAGTTCATGTCTAGAGATTCCATGTACATGTGTTTGATAAGAGAGGTTTCTAGGTTTATTGTGGGATAAACATTTTGAAGTAGAAGGGTTCATGATCTCTTTAGCAATATAATTTTGTTGAAGGATAGTATTATGCAACATAGAAAGTTGAGCCTGATTTTTTTGATTATGTTGGTTTCACAATCTACAAAGTTTTCACAATTATCGACAATTATGAGAGCAATGATCAACTTGTCCAAAAAAGGAACAAGGGTGGTTGGTATTAACATGGTTCTATATGCCTTGGATGGGGTGCTATTGTAAATGTCATGAAAGTACACACAACTACTGCACATCTAGCCATCCATCATCACCTCTTCCAAGACGGGCGTGTGGATGGAAAGTTTATTAAATATGGAAGTTAGAGCATTGAGGTGATTTAAATTTTGGTGTGTGTGAGGAGAGCCATGGCGATATTTATTGGTACATTCAATGTTGGGATAAACCATTGCAGTGTTCTGCATCTCGTCACTATGTTAAAGTCACATTTAATGATTGGTAGGACTAAAGTGAAGGTGATATATGTCGGTGGTTAGTTTAATCTGGCTTGTTCGCTCCTGCGTTGTTTTTTAGTCAGGTTTTGTTGGTTTCCTCTGGTTCTCTACTTGGCCACCCACTCCCTTTTTCTTGGCTCTCTCTTCCTCTACTTTTCAAAGGTAAGGGAAAGGGGATGGGGCTCTTCTTGGCGGGGTGGCGCTGAACTTGGTAGATGATCTTTATCAATGAATGAATTGGAGATGGATGCCTCTGATTCACCTCAACGTCGAGAGGAGAAGAGTGGTCCACCTATGGAGCCTATCATGTAATCTAATTTGGATGACATTCTTGTATGGGGATGCAGAGTAGAATGGGTTGAGGACGAGGTAGTGTTCCAGAACAATTTTGAGGTACAATATAACATCCAGGGAACTACCTCAATTAAGAGGGATGACCATCCTCCTAAAGGATCCTAGAAAATTCAATATGAATATTGTTCAGAGCCTATGGAGTCCCGAATGAAGGAGGAGAAGTTGCATATTATATTTGAATTAAGGGGGGGAGTTGCAGAGTTGAGGTTTAAGATGGAGTAGTTGGACACCAAGATCAATATGTTTTTGACTCTATGCTCTTGTTTCATGTCTCATCAACCTGCCTAGAATCTAGAATTCCTGACTGTGATCATCCTGGATGTTCCCATCCTTTTGCATCTAGGTATCTCTATCGACCTAAATGGAGGAGAGGATAAGGACAAGTTTCAGTCCAGTCATGGCTCCATTTCTTAATCATGTAGTCTTTATTGTTATTGTGTTCATATTTTTGTTGCCTATATCCTGCTCAATTTTTTAGTCTTTCATAGAACAACCAAAAAATTTTGGTCCCATAGGAGAAGCTTATTTTTTGAAATATGTTGAGGCTTGGGTTGGTTTCCATCACTGGAAACCCAATTCCTAGAAAACTATTGTTGGGTATATCTTATATTCTTTGCATGGTTAGAACTAGTGTAAGAAGGTAAGAACATTTCACTGGGCATGCAACAGGGTAAGAGGGGGGTGGAGTTCCCCCTTTTCAGGGGGGCGGAGCCCCCCAACGTGGGGGTTTAGGGGAAACACCCCCGAAAAAAAATGGCGGTTTTTTTGTGTCCATTTTTGGGTGGTTTTTCGGCACATGGTTTTCACCTATGGTTTTCTATTTACAATTAAGGAATTAGGGTTGTTGGCTAATCCAGTTTATTGGATTAGGGTTTTGGATGCTATGAGGTCTTATATGTATATTGTATTATAAAAAATGTATTGATTGAATGAATATAGAATATGTTGATTTTCCCGGCTTGGGTTTCCAGGGGAAAAATCTATGTGTAATGTGTGTATTTTCCATTGTATCTTTTTTAATCTTTTATTGAAAATCTATTTGTAGTAAATAATTGTCCAAGGTTAAAATCTACAACTATGTCTGTAATATTCAAGATTATCTGAAGGTAATACAATTTCTAACTTACCAAAAAAGAAAAACATGGTGCCATATCTATTTTTGTTGCAAATAGTTGGGTTGGTTTTGATTGGAATTTTGGTTTCCCCCAACATTAATGGAATGGGTGAGGCCATTTCCCCCTTTCCCTTGGTTCTCTTAGTTATTTTTGTTCTTATTTTTTTTTTCTTACATTGGCCTTATTATTTGTTGTTATTTTTTTGCCTTGACTATGTCGAGATAAATTTTGGCCAAATATATAATGTCGAGTAAAATATATGATATCTATTTCGACATTAAATTGTCAACCCGGGGCTCGTAAGATTCGAGGTGCTAGCATTGTATATGCAGGTCTAGAGCTCTAATCTATCCTAGCCTAACCTAATCTGATATAATGCCAATAAACTCAAATAATGAAGAGCTTCAAACAATTCTAGAATTATGAACTACTTACCCTAAGCAACTTCAAACAAGGAATTGATGGACTATTTCTAAATAAGCAAATAACAATCTATTTTAAAGCAAGTTAATCTATTCAATTTTTTAAGTAAGCAACAACAAGTAAGATATCTATTTAACTGATATTTTATGATCTACACTGAACTAGTCCTATAATTAAAAATCATATTTCAAAACTCTATTCTTAAGAAGAACTAACAACTATTTCTATCTTGCAAGAATGAACACTCATCTACCTAACTAAAAACAAGAAAAGCAAGAACTCACATCCCGGTGGCATCTAACTACTAATGACAATTCAAGTAAACATCAATCATTCACTCTATCACATAATTGTTGGAAAGTACTCTATTAAAATCACTAATTTAAGAGAAGCTATAAACTCATAAACTCATAATTTAATTCTTAATTAAAAATCTTAATTCAAATTCATATTTAGAATGACAATAAAAACACTATGTGCAAATCTATAACTCTTGACTACAACTCAAATCCATAATTGGAATTTCATAAAAATGAACTAATCTATCATTAAGAATCATATTTCAAAATTAACTAAAATGCTTTTAAAAATCATAATCCCAAATCTACTTCTACCCTACCATACTAAAACAGGATTGATAAGCAAAATATATGTATGAAAGCATAATTAAACTAAGAATTAAATCAATTAATAAAACTTGCAATTATTTATCCATCGAAACTGCAAAAGAAACTCTATCTAAACTAATCCTATGTTTTAAAGACTACTCGGTTTTAACTTGCAGAAATCAATTTAAAACTTCAATACATTATTTAAGTTAGTAACATGCAGGCCAATTGTTAGGAAATAAGAAACATAACATAATAAATAACCAACTCCTATAAGCAATCTACAAAAGATAAATTAAACAATTAAATTGTAAACATCAAATACAACATTTAGAATTACAAAATACATGTAACAAAGAAATGAAATGAATTATAACTACACAACTGAAATACACAATCTATCTATCTATCTAAGTATTCACCCAAAACGTTGGTGGGGCCCCCAATAGGTCGTGGCTACTCCTCAACAAGGAAATGCATTCTTAACTCAATGTAATTATGTCATTAATCATAAAAACGAATTATAGAACAAAATGTTTGTATTACACAATAAAAATTTTCTTAACAATTCTTGTCTTTGGTCTTGCCACTACTGGTGGTATTTATAGGCGAATTACAGCCCGAGAGGTCAACCACTGGAAGGGTTGATCTCCTCTAAAAATAGCAAATTCATTAAATGAGTTGCTAATAGCTTTGCCTTCTAGAAACTGAATGAGCCACTCAGTGATTAGCATAACTACCTAATCTGAGATATCATGAGCTCAGTAGATAGAGGCCATGAGGGGGAACAAAACCCAGGTCGTTGATTCATCCACCACATGCCGCCAATGCAACAACCGCCAACTCCTCTATGCTCCGAGTGTTGGATCGTGTGTCGGATCGTGTACCAGATGGAGTGTCAGATGAGGTACCAAATGGAAATTTTCATTGGGAATTTGTCCTGTAA
Organism: Picea mariana; assembly: GCA_032191745.1. Lineage (NCBI taxonomy): Eukaryota > Viridiplantae > Streptophyta > Pinopsida > Pinales > Pinaceae > Picea > Picea mariana. The sequence continues at coordinate 5,026 of JASDQU010420745.1, forward strand.
CACACAGATCGTGCATTAGATTCTTTTAAACACTAAATCAAATCGAATTTAAATCAAAACCATTACAAAACATCAATTTCACATACTTGTTGTAGATCCAAAATGAATTGATATAAAATCCTTTGAAAACATCTTCAAAATGGTTATTAATACATATAATACTGGTAGAAAAAGAATTCAATCATCATCATAAAACAACCAATTCACAAGCCCAACATTACCCCCACACCTAAGGTTTTGCAGGTCCCACTGCAAACAAAAATGAATTGCCCAATATAACTAGACTTGATGAGCAAGGAATGGATTAGCTTTAGAAGTTTCTTTCCTTGAAGACTTTGTCTTGGCCCTCTTGCGGTGTTTCAATTGTGCATGGAGGCTACGATTGTCATTGGTCATTTGATCAACCAATCGTAGGAGGGAATTCACCTTTCCTTTTAATACTGCATTATCATGGTGGAGATGCCTATCCATGGTTTTCCTCTCTTCCAACTGTTGCAGCAGCTGAACATTTTCTTGTTGTAATTTTTCAATGGCTGGAGTATGATCAGATATCTCAGAGGAGGGCTTGAATCCCTTAAAGGATGTAAAGAGTCTATCAATTTTTGGATATGGTGTAGTCATCTATGAGGTAGGAGTAACATAGGGTTTATGAGGGGGAATGAGTTCATATTTTTCTTTTCTATCAGGATCCAATTCTTCTGCAGAAACTTCCCTAAGTCTTTTATGGGGAATTTTGAGATCGTAAGATACTTGGAATGGATTTGGACTGCCTGGGTGTTTTACATTAGGCTTCCCACTTGTATTCTAGGTACTTTTTCAAAAAGATCCTCCTTTGAATCGATTGGCTCCTCTCCTATTTGTAGGGACTACATGAAAATCTTATTGAATTACCTCTTGTAACTTCTTGGGTGCAGGACCAATAGATGTTGAGGGCATTGGAGAGTTACCAATAGGCTTTTTAGTCTTCTTTCCCGATGAGGCTACATGGGTATCAACAAGTTTCTTGGTCTTTTGTTCTGGTAGAGGGATAGCCTGAGTAGGAGGGTTTGGAGTCTTTGGAGGATGGGGTTTGGATGGAGTAACAGTACCTAAATCAAGTTATTTCTTTCTAGTCTTGATTGTGATATGGGGGTTTGAAAATTGATAGATGAATTCATCCCATGTCTTCCCATGTTTTGTCAACTCGGTTATGACAAGCAATTTGATGAGGCAGTGGTGGAATAGAATGTTATGAGGATTGGCCACATTCTTTCATACTTGGGAAGACATTTTCTCAAGACTTTTCAAGAAATAGAAAGGAAATTTCAGGGGCTTATTAAATTGGAAATGAGCTAATATATGAAAATGGCAAGCTTTGAAAACAAAGTATCTACCTTCACTATGTCAACAAGACATTGAAGGCACCATTGTAGCAGGATTTGAAAAGGACAGAGAGTATTTTCTTGGAAGAGTCAATGAACACATGGATATGTTCCTAAAAAAGGCCAACATGGACATCAATCTTTAGAGACACATGACCAAGCACTACTACATCAGAAAAATGGATCAGGAAAAGTCACTCAGAAGTGTTCTACAAGACCACGTTGCGCTTTTGACTCTATTTTTGATAATCATTTTCAAAAGATTTTTTTGACCAAATAAAGATGTATTTTGGAAAACCAAAGGAGGTTTTTTCTAATTACATAACAAATCACAATAACCTCCTTCATTTTTTACACAGGTATCATATATTGGGAGATATTCAACTTTCTTGGAGAAATTTGTTACGGTCCCCAAATATATACTATAATAAGGTTGAACCAAATTAATATTATAAACTAGCAGTGGTTTAGGATTAAATGGTTTCCTTTGATATGAAGTGGATTATTGTGAAGCATAAGACAATGGTGGAGCATAATATGGAGATGCTCCATAGGGAAGTTTTATCTCTCCATATTAGATAGGGCATCTAGATAAATCCATTTGAGTAAAGTGGTTGGTAACATAAGAATAGATGCATAGTTGTTTGACCCTTTTGTTCCACAGACCATGTGATATTTTCCTATAATAGGTGGGGGATTGAACCCATCTACTCGAAGAGAATTTGGGATTATGGTAGATATGTAAGCACATTAGGAGTACATTAAATTCTAGTTGAGCTCTCATGATGGCCTCTTCTTCATCCATGGGTCATGCTATGATGACATCTATAYATATTCTAGGAAGCAAGGAAGTTATAAACCATTTTAATATGATATCGATATTTATGGGGATCTTTATTAAACCAAAYGTATGCCTCCATTATCAAATGTGATCCAATATGTGTGTGGAGGTGGATTGTTTTAACAAAATTAACAAGTCTACACCAYTCTAGTCATACTAGATAGGTATTTGAAAGTGTTTTAGAAAGCTAGTAGTTAAAGCTATGAATGYGGTGTATGTGTTAGCAAGAAGGTCAATATATTGTGTGGTTGTTTCCCTCATTAAMATTTTTTGGAAAATCCTAAGTCTAATAGAATCTTCATTGATACCATTGGAGAAACCTTATAAGTGAAATGTTTTAACATGATTACTARGGTCTTCTCCATTTTTAAATTCATACTTAGGAATGTTTGAAGGGAGATTGGTGGGAATATATATATATATATCCAGGTGGGATCATGTCATATGGAATCATTTATTAATTTATCTAAATCTAGAAGGTTCAAAGTAGTTGTAAATGGTGAATTAGGGATTTGATTGGCTCTGAGTGGAGGGTTATTATGAATTCATCTTAACTTAAGGGTTCCCTCTTGAAGTGTTTAGTAACATGTTTGTATTATTTAAGTTGCTGATCAACTAAGCTAAGTTGTAGTTGGAATGTGTTGAGTTGTTACGAGCTAATGTCTCATGTATCGAGGAGAGGCCTTGAAACTTTGTTTGATAACCATGAATCCTAAGGGAACATCTTGGATTATTCAAATAAGTTTTGTTAATCAAATAATTGACTTTAATTAATTAAACAACATTAATTCCAAAAATCTTACCAATATTTAAAAGCTGCTTTAAATATGGTATTAATTAAACATGACACATGCTTAAAGTTTGTCCAAAAATTGATGAATCAACTAGAAAAAATGAACATTTTGGTTGCGTGAGGAAAAAAGAAGAATACCTATGAAGTTCTTTCACCTATGAAGTTCTTTCTAAGAAATCCTTCCGAAGTTGTTTGTTGAAATAGAGGAGTAGGAAATAAAGGTCACTACGATCATGATGGCCTCCCGTCACATATATGTATGCCCTCACATTGAGATCTATTATATTATTACCCATTATTTAGCAAACGATACACTAATATCTTGTTTAATTTCAAATAAGAACTTGGCATTGAATTTGGTTTACAATATATACCATAGGATTTGTTCATGGTGCAAATATATTTCCACACTTTACTCACTTCTTCTAGAAAGAAAATGTAAAAAAAATACATTTTCCATATTTCATCATAAAATTTTAGCTAAGCTTTGTATTATGTTTTTATCATTTCTCTTTTATTTTTATCCAACTCCTTCCCTTGAGCCAAACCTTGATTCTCTTACATCCCTTTTTTTTTTTAGTCACTTCATGTCTTCTTTGTATTGTTGTATATCTTTTTTATCAAGTTTTATTATCCACTATTAATAATACTTGGAAATAATGGAGTAAGCGCCAGTTGTAAGCGCCAGTTACAAGTGTCAGTTCTAAGATTCAGTTCATAGTTGAGAGTCTAGTTGTCTTTGGTTTGTATGTAACCGACACAGTAGAGTATTTTCCTATTTAAGAATGTAATTAGTCTTCATTGAATAATATAGAAGTGAGCGTAGCTTCACCATGTGTTGTTTTCTCGTATTTTAACTTGGTATCAGAGCCACTGAGAGAGGTGCATAAATTTCTAACAGTCCGTAGGTCCCTCCTCTGGTATGTAATGATCCCAAGCCAAATTCTTTCTTGGAATCACTAACTACTACTAATTTATTGAGTTTTTAAGTGCATACAAGATTCATCAACACATGGATATCACAATATATTCAAGATGTAGAAGCACAAGAAAAGATCTGACCTTTTTATTATGAGCAATGTAAGATCAATACAATAGATGGTCGATCTGGCATAAACCTCAAATGATCGTACAAGCAATAGATATGAGCTGCTACAAAATGCTCCCGACAATACAAAATGAGCCTCCAAAGGCTGGATATACAATGAAGACTAAATCAAGCAGATCTGAGTCGTACTAATGCTCAACCTCCAAGCTGGAAAGTGCCACGTCCTGCTAGAATGTCGAAGCCCTGAATAATTCTTCCCTGCTACCAAAAGTGTCCAATCTTCCCGAGAAATATGCCAATTGATAGATCGGGTAACTGTAAGGAAAACCCAGAAGTCCAAATTCCCAAATCCACTCTCAATCGTAGATCTGAATTCTCCACTGAATGGTGTGCCCCACTGGATGGCTGAAACCCTAGCTGGTTTGACCCTGATGAAGGAGGTCTCCAAATGATCTGAAACTCTCCAAGAATATAGATCGGGTGATGGTAAGAACAACCCAGGTGCCTGAATCTCCAAGATCCCTCTCAATCATTGTAGATCTGAAATCTCCATTGAATGGTGCGCCCCACTGGATGACTGAAACCCTAGCAGGTTCGACCCTGATGAAGGAGGCCTCCAAATTCTCTGAAACTCTCCAAGAATATAGATCGGGCTATGAAAATCTCGTGGGAGAATTTTCGGGCTCAGATCTCAAGCAGATCTCTCTAGATCTGAGTTTTACTGAATCACAGGAAGTCCCTTATGGCTCCGAGACGTCCCAATCTGCAGAAAAATGTAGAATGATGATAACCCTCCAGAAAATCCCTCAAACTAATTGTCCTCCCCCTTCTGAAGCACTAGATGTAGATGGGCTAAGACTAGAATGGTGTGGAGGAGTATTTCATCCCCGATACCAAGCTGCGGAACAAGGTGAGTGGATATTTCACCACTGAGTTGCTCACAAGGGTTTGTACAACAAACCCCCAAACTGAATGCTCAAAAGCAATAGCAAATGATAATCCAAAACCAGAATGAGTAATAGGTGCACCCTAGCCTCTTACTTATACTTTTCCTTCTAATTCTCTATTGAGTTAGGTTAACTCCCAGGGTTAATC
>JASDQU010420746.1:0-10160 GCA_032191745.1 Picea mariana
CACCATAGTGATGTTCAAGGGGGGTGTTGGAGTTACTTCACACACACCTAGGATTTATTTTTCCTAAGGTTATTCCTTGTTTATTAGTCATAATTAGTCATTATCGAGTCTCCTATATTTTAGGGGAGAATATTCCACCTAGAGAATATTCTCTTTCAGTTGACACTTCAGTTTGACTAGTTGAGTTGAGTTTAGATGTTGCATTGGTTTTGTCACCATGAAAAATTGGGATCATCACCAACTCACTACTCTTTGTTCAGTCAGTTAACTGAAGACTATTTGACTAGTTAAGTCAGCTAGGTGGCAGTTCACTCCCGTAACTGCCTGAGAGACTAGATTAGGTGGCAATTTACTCTTATAACTGTTGGTGTGTGTCCATATCAATATAGACCACCACTATGGCTCATTAGTTACTCATGTATTCTATATATATTGTAAATTATTCACTCTTTGAGTGTGGAAAATGGTTTAATGAGAATTCTTTCCATTCTTTCTCTCCTTCTTCTTCCTTTTCCAATTCTCTCTGCAAATGTGTGTATTATTGTTTAGCTAGATCTATTCTGTGCAGGTTCAACACATTTACAGTACATAGGCGATATGTATCCAGTGAAGTCGTGTACATGAGGTAAATCCCTTAAAAGAGGGGTTTACAAATCAATTGTAACATAGTTTGATGGTACACCATATTTTATGCAAGGTCTGATATGGTATGCTTCAGATTTTCATGTTTGTATGTTTGTTTGATGAATATATGGTGAAAATATGTGGTTGATTTTTGGAGCATATGCTTGATGCCTATCTTGGATGCATGGTACTAACCCTAGAGTGTGGATTGAGGAATTTTATGTTAAGGTACAGTTCTGATTATGTTATGTATGTTATCATTGACGTTATGGCACCTTGTTTATGAAGTATATATCACGTTGATGTGATGATATCTAGAGGTATATCATTAATCTATTGAAACACACTTTTGGTACATGTTTAGAGGTACTATTGGCTGCTTAGTACTTGTTGTAGTGAATGGTTTTTGAGGTAGATTTGTTGTAGTACATGTCTGGTACATATGTGAGCTCCATTGATACATCTTTTCATGTATTGTTAGAGGCATATTTTTTGGATGTCTTGGTGTATGTATTTTGTATATGGTTGAGCTACATATCGGGACATGTAGTTGATGAGTTGATGAGGTGGTGATTTTGTACATGATTGATGAATCATAGCTTGATGCATGATTGATATAGACTTGATACATTATTTGAGGCACTTTCTAGTAGTATCATTGGCACATGGTTTATGGATGATGTGGCATATGTGTATGTATATCTTGATTGTGGTACATATTGATGAGGTTCGATGCATGGTTGATGGACTTGATTGGTATCGGTGGTGATATATGTTTGGTGCATGGTTGCTACACTTGTTGATGGTATATGGTACAAGATTGATGCTTGATGGTTGAGATAAATTTTCTTGGCTTGTGGAACTTGGATTATGATAGAGGCATATCATGTGTGATATGAAACTTGTTTGAGGCATATGGTTGGCATGTTGTATGGTTGATGATGTTATTGGTACATTGATATAGGCACTTGTTGATGATCTTGATATATGCTTGGTCCACACTTGGCACATATTCTTGGCATATGATTGATTCACATCATTATGGCATATGATATTGTGATGATGTGCATGGCTGGCACATGGTATGGCATAGGATGTACATGGGTGAGTTTGTTCATGATTTATTTTTGACATATATTTTGCTTCATGATTGATGCATGAGATAGTATGTATGATTGGCATACACTTGATGTATGGCATGGAATGAGTTTAGATGATTGATGCATGGATAGGTCCAAGGATCGTCATAGGAAGAGAAGATCATTCTTGAGCAGTTGATATATGTTCCAGTTGAGCAACAACATTTGCAGCAGAAGCAGATTGCAGTGGTAGCATATTGTTCATCTTACAAAGAAGATAGGAGGAGACATACCCACAAGGGGAGTTATTCTTCTTCCCATGATTGGTTGCAGATGCATGATTCTAGGAGGAGAGATGATCAGAATCCATGTCATCCACATTATATCAGAGTGATTTCCCTTGTTAAAGGGAGAAAGATTATTCAGATGCATGGAGAGAAGCCCAAAGGACAATGAAGCCAGGGGGAGCATCCTCAAGGACAGTTCAATCAGGGGGAGAATCCCCAAAGAGATACATATTTTTCCATTTATGTCAAATGGGGAGATATAGACACATTGATTTGTAGAAATGAACATTGATGAAGAGCGATGATCACTTTGAGCATGGGAATTTCCATGTCTAAGTGTTTCCATCAATGCAAAAGGGGGATATTATTGTATTATGTTGTCATTGATGTCAAAGGATTGATGTCAAGTATTTTTAGAATGATGAGCTAGTATCATTGATGTATTGATTGTTGGATTATGTTGTAATTGATGTCAAAGGGTTGATGTCAAGTGGTGTCATAATGATTTGTTGATAGTAAAGGGAGTTGTATCATTGATGTCATGTCATGGTTGATAGGAAGTAACAAATGGATGAACTCCAAAGTGTTCCCCTTATGGTGAAATCCCTCATGGTAATATGCTTTGCAAATTCCAAATGGATAAGCCCAACAGTTTGGTTAGGGAACCCAAAATTGATTGAGGAATAATTTAATGAAGATCAATGAATTTTCAAGATGGATAGTAATTGTCGTGCCATTTAAGGTGATGTGTGGAACACCACATAACTCCTCATGGATATATAGTTATGGCTTTGTGAAGTTGGATAACCCTCATGATTTATCTAGAAGCCCCTAGAAGGTAAAAGAAGTCAAATTATTCTAGAGTCTCCTAGAAGAAGTTGACCAGTCAAAGTGTTTAGTCATGGGTTAAGTGGTTGCAACAATAAAAAAATTAAAAATAAGTTAGTTGAAACTAGAAGTGGAGAGATTACTATTTGTGGATAAAGTGGTTGTAAGTGGACAAAGTGGTTAGAAGTGGGTTATCCCTAAAAGAAGGAAGTTGGGTAAAGCTAGTTAGCAGATAACCCCTAGAGGAAGTTACTTGGAGAAGTATACATAAGAGAGAAAGGGTCTCTTATGGAGATGAATATTTGGATTATATTGAATATCTATTTTGGTGAAATATTCATTGCAGGTACTCATGGACGCATCTGAAATTCTACATGTTCAAGGCACCAAGGAGGTTTGATGGCAAAATTTTCAGAGGTTCAGAAAACCCTAGTTTTCTTAAGAAATACATGGGATGATAATGTATGAGTTCATGCACATACATTCTCTAAATAAGGTGAGGGTGAATACATACACATGCTGAAGACGTAAAGGTTGCGTATACATGGATAAGACATGAAAATCTTTAGTAAGTGCTAGTGCTAGGTTCCTGAAGTATGAAGCAAGTTCCCAAGACAACAATCTATAGGTTCAGATCTGTTACAAAAGTTTTGGTATAGTTACGTATTGGTTTGATGCTTAGATCTTCTCATGGTGTGGTGAATGCTTGAAGCATTATTTGTATGGTTGTTATGATATTTGGATATGGTAGATGTTGCCTGGTTGGTTGAGTGGTTATGTTCTGATATAGTTGAGGGATATCTATGTTGTGTGATGGTGTATGCATGAGGAACATGCATAAGTTGTTGAATGGTATAGATTTTTTTGTGGCTGATGATGGTATAGGTTGGGTAGTGATAGGCTGGTTACAGTGACAATTTACAGGTGGATGTGACAGAGGCAGGAAGGGTATGAAGGACAAAAGTTGTGAATTTTCAGAAACCCTAGCTTTCTGAAGGTGTATGCAGGATGAAAGTGGAGGAGGTCATGGACAAATGTGTGTTGTAGTATATAAAGATCATATACATACACATGATGAAGTATAGATAGGTCACGTACATGTTGACATAATTGGTTTTCTGTCTACAAGTTGGGTCTTGTACTTGGGGGTTGGATTCCTCGCATCTCGGTTGGTGTTGAGATATGCGAGCTGGGTCTTGCATTGAGAGTTGGTGCTCTCTTGGACTTGGTGCTCTCTTGTAGTTGGTGCTCATTTTTCAATTGGTGTTGATAAACCTTAGAGATTGTAGTCTCGTGTAACACATAATACAAAATAAAATTACACATATATCTGGTGTTCTTTGTGTTGATTATTTTGATGGTTCATAGTTATTTATTGTTGATGTATGTTTTTGAGATATGTTTAAAATTAAGAAACTAAGTGTGAATGGAAGTAATGAGTAAATGGTGATTGCTAAATCAATTTTTGTAAGAAGTGTAAAAAGAGCCTCACACCGATTCACCCCTCTTCTCAGTGTGGTTGATGTGTCCAACACATTACACTTCTCCATGACTAGACGAGTTTTCAACCTCAGATTCCCTTGAATCACCTAGCTTGGTCTTCGACCTTGCAACAATTTCTTTCTTCACAAGCTCAACCATTGTCTTGCTAACCACAATTTTCGTGGTCACCCATCGATTCTTTCTCTGCGTACACACTTGGGAAGTCTATAATATAACCATTCTTATTGTTATAAAACCAATGAGCATCAAAACCAAACTCAACTTGTTCTTCCCATCATGAATGAAATTTGACTCGTTGTCATTCAACTTGGAATCTCCTTCATTGTGCATGGAACGATTGAGCAAGCATAATGACATTGTTTCCTTATATACTTGTATTTCAAATTGGAATCCCCTCGATTGTGCATAGTTGCACTATTCCTCACTGTCTATAATATGTTCTATTTCTAATATTTGCGCCCATTTTTTTGACCATCTATTTTTTACTATACTCATACTAATACTTACAACATCTTAAAACCATTGCACTAGATTGTTGCCATTATTTTCTTTTGTATCATATTCACGCACACGGGTATCATTCCATTGCACACTATTATGTCTATATATCACCTCAGTTTTGAAGGATATTATAACACCCACACAATCCATCTTCCTTCTCAAGGGAAGGCCCTGGTGCTCATTGATATCGAGACCTCTTGGACATGATATGGATCATTGGTAAACATTCTCATTGTATAACTCTCCTCACATAGATAATACTCAGTTTATGGTATCTCTCTTCTTATGGTATCACTTCCTTCATTCTTCCGTCATTTTTTATGAGCATCCATCATAATATTTTGTGAGAATTCTTATTTCTTTGAACTGGAGGTTTCCTACACCCTTCTTGGTTATTTTGTTCATTTCATTGGTGCAATAGAAAGATAGCTCATTTTTTCATTTTCTAATGTGTGAACAAATATGGAAGAAAATGTATTCTCTTGCATCTACCCGTGGGGCTTCCAATACTCTAGTTTCTATACAACATGGAGGAAATAAGAGAATAAACAGAAAGAATAATCCCAAAGGTAGGGGGGTTGGCATAATCCTTGAGAAATACGACCTTCATTGTACCCACTGAGAAATGAATGGGTCACATGAAGCCTTCGACTTCAGATTTCCATGGAAGAAGATCAAAGAAAACATAGATAGAACCTAAAACATGGTGAAAGGTAAAGAACCTGTTCATTATGTTTTTGCCTATTGCAATATAGGAGTAACTGAAGATCTATTTAATACTTAATTTTATTCTTGGGGAGATGCATGGATTTTTGACACAAGTGCGACCTCCCATATGAAATTTAAAAGAGATTTCTTCGAAGACTTTGATGTCAATGTAGATGGCGTAGTGTACTTTGCATATAGATCAAGTCTTAAGCCTTAGGGAATGGGCACCATTAGGATCAAGTTTCCTGGAATCTTGGATTTTATTCTACACAATGTACTCTATCTTCTTGATTTTCAAATAAACTTGGTGTCCATTTTTCACATCTGAGATCAAGGCCACTTTGTTCATATGTTCAGTGGGAAAGTGGAGATAAAGAAAACATCTGACAACATGGTTGTCATGACTAGAATAGAAGATGGAAGATTGTTGAATCTGAATGGAACATATTCCCATACACACACTATTTCATGCCTCTCTCATGATGACTTAGGTATAATTTCATCTAGACTTTTGTGGCATGCTATATTTGGTCATATTAATTATGACAATCTTCATTTATTGAGAAAGAACAATGTTTCTTTTCTTCCTACCATTCTTAGAAAACTAAAACAACTTTTCCATGATTCTACTTCTAAAGTATGTAGAAGACTTGAACTAATTCATTCTGATTTATGCATCCCAATGTATGTTCCTTCTGCAAATGGAAATAAATTTATCATGAATTTTATTAACGATTACACTAGAATGTGTTGGGTGTATTTACTGAAAGACAAATCACAAGATTTTGAAACATTTACAAGTTTTCATGTATGGATTCAAAATGAAGCTCAATCTCATATTGGCTCTCTTCGCACTGACAATGGAAGAGAATATACATATAATGAATTTGAAAGCTACCTTCTCCAACATAGGATCAAACATCAAACCACAATTCCATACAATCCCCAACAAAAAGGTGTGGTTGAATGAATGAACAAGATGTTAGAAAAATCACTGTGCTTGTTTCACCATAGACAATATAACAATATTGTCACCCAACCATAGGCACAAAAGACACACTCGAGCACCTTAACCTTGACAGAAAGAATGATTTCGGAAGAAATCCAATAGCCAACCAAGGTAGCGCACCTTTCTCCAAGGCTAGCACACCAAGCAAGAATAACCAAAGACTAAGAAGAAAGTCCAAACCATAACCAAGAGAAATTACAAGCCAAAATCGAAATACCAGTTGTAGCAGTTGCAGCTGCAGTCGTAGTTCCTCTTAAATCTTGTGCACTATTGGTCTTATGTAGTCATGAAAGTGAGTATCAAAAATGAGCTCTAGATCCCTCTATTTATGCTACTCTATCTCACTTTATTGGGCTGAATTCTCTTTCTGGAGGATAACAAATCAATATTAAATATTTTCTTAAGACAACTTGTCTCATAGAGTTATTATACAATGTTTTAGGGTTTCTTTTGCTTCTCGTAATATTATAGTCTTATCAAAGGTTACACGTGGAGGTTAATACCTCCTGAAGCTACCATAATTTCAACACTCCCTCCTAGATAGGGAGGTATTAAAGGAAATGGTATTGAGCACAAACATACCATTCAATCAGTAGCATCATCATAGTCACACAGGCTATCTCATGATCAAATCATGAGCACTATCATCACTATTAGTATCATCATCTCTTGAATCCATACTCCATCTAGGTAATTGGGCATGATGTTGAATAGGTCACTCACTCCACAGAGTGATACAAGAACCATTCTTCTAATCCGAACATATGTCCTAGAATAATAATTGTTCCAAAAGATGCTGGAAGCCATGCCATGGGTTACAAGGACTATTCTTTTAATCCATACATACATCCTAGAATAATGACTGTCTTGGACCATTTTCCATAGGGAGAATGTTTGTCCATCAACATATTGACTAGCAATCTATATGGTAATCATCTCCAACACTAGTGATAATATCCATGGAAATTAGAACAATGCCATTCAATAGAACACAATTGTGTCTATCCATAGTAGTACACAATTACTATCTAGTGGTACACAACCACACCTAGTAGCACATGACTACTAACCAGTGACACATAGTCACAACCAATGGAACACATCCACTACAGTTTCATATAGCTACTGTCTAGAGACATACAGTCTCCACAACAATCATATCAACCTGTATAAAAATATCATTATACATACTGAGTCATCTGGGCCATTCTTCCACTCACATCTATGAGATATGGAAGAGCATATTCCCTCAAAAAATAAGACATCAGCCATGGGCTATCTGGACTATTATTCCCAAGCATAGAAGAATAAATGTCCCTTATTTATGAGCTTAGACCATTCACCTAACTAGGAAATTCCTCTAGCACTAATCATAGTGCAACCTGGAGAGAATGAGTCTGCCCTAGGGAATGTATGTCCCTGATTGCTGAACCTGGACCATTCACCTAACTGGGCCATTCCTATGGCACTAATCACAATGAAACCTGGAGAGAATGAGTCTGCCCTAGGGAATGATTGTATGAACCATTTCCTATGGAACTCACTGTCCTGCACCAACCTCCAAAACATACCATTATTCGAAACTGCTCACAACTATGAACTTCGAAATAATGATTTCTCGGTGAGGCAGACCATTCTACTTGACCACTACTTAGAGTGACTGCCAAGAAGAATGTCTGTCCTAGACCATTCCCCCACACTATCCATAAGGGGAATCATTGTCTATGGTACATCAAAAATCTATTGGACCATTTTCATTATGAAAATGACTGTCCGATATAGACCATTTTCCGAACTGGAAAATGCATGTCCGTCAGAAATCACAAACCACTTTTCGAATTGGAAAGGCACTGCCCATCCTGGACCATTTTCTGAATTGGAAAATGATTGTCCATAAATAAATAACATATCAGTTCTCCCTCCCAACCTAAGAGTAATCACTTCCTTTTCCAATAATGAAGTCATCTCCACGAGCCCTAGCTTGTCTCTTAAGTGTGCAAACTTTTCATCTTGGATAGAGGCTTTACCAAAATATCTACTATCTGCTCATTTGTGGAGATATACTGTAGAACCACTTCTCTCTTCTACAATTTATCATGAATAATATAATTATTGATCTCAATGTACTTCGACCTGTTATGGGACATCGATTTCTATGAAATATTCACATGGATTTGATCATTACAATATATCATGGTCAAATTCAGCACCTGATCGAATGATACATAAACCAACTTATGGAGCCACATTGATTATGTACAAGCATCACAAGCTACAATATAATTTTTTTTGTAGTGTTCAATGCAATAGATTTATGTTTCCTACTAGCCCATGACATCGTGAGAAAGCTCAAACTAAAACATATCCAAGAAGCACTTCTTCTGTCATCTGCACTCCCTGTCCAATCCGAATCAATAAATTCATGTAGTTGTATGTCATAATTTAAATGTCCCACAAAAAAATTATCTGATTGAGTATTCTCCAAATACATTAATGAGCCAATCAATTGTCAATACAGATATGGGTCTACTGGATTAGAGTCTCTTCAACTTCTTCAGATCTATTATCATGGGAGTTAACCATGTGTTAAGCCCTAATATTGGCTCATTACCACTTAATTGGGGCATATTAGATTGGTAATTTTATTTTATTTATGTCGGCTTTAGGCCATTAGTTGTAATTTAGATTAGTAATGTTATTTTATTTATGTCGACTTTAGGCCATTAAACCTCCTAGTCTCCTATATATACCAAGGAGACATTTTCATTTTGAATCATCTTGTACTTGAACATTTAAGTGGGGTAAAAGGAGGTTGCCCCCTCGAAGAGGCTTATTATCTGAAATTATCTCTTTTTCAAGGCGTTGAGTACTTTTCCTAAGGTTTTTCTATGCTATATTGATGTTTGGTTCTTAACATATGGTATCAGAGCTCAAGGTCTTGGGGTTTCGTTGCTACATCTGAGACACGGTGGAATTTTCGCTATAACTTTTTTTATACAATGTTTCATAAGAAACGGCTTGGAGGATATTTATAAGACGGATCAAGGTACGTTGGGTTAAAAATTCAGCTCCTGGGGCCTTATACTTTCGGAGATACATCTTGTACAAGATAGGGTTCTGGAATCATCCTGAAATGAGTCATTGTGGAATTTTTGCTATAAAAAATTTTCTGTAACGTTTCAGACCCTGAAATCTGGAGGTCATTTAAAGAAATTAGTATTGTATCTTTGGTAAAAATTTGAGATTTTTTTTCATCATAAATTTGTAGATAAACCCTGTGTAAGATAGGGTATCTGACTAGCCCTATTGACTACTCTCAAGAAGGTGTTCCAAGTAAAACAATCATAACTTCTTCCTAGAGTATCCAAATTGCGTGGGACTGGTTTCATTGGATCGTGGACAGTCTTTATTATTTTGGGTGCGAGTTTCAGAATTTTATATCAATTATTTTGTGCGGGGCACACTATACAAGTGAGATCTCCTGGAAAGGCCAAAAATCGGCAAGTTGTGGGGAAGTTACCATAAATTCCACTTGGGACATCCAATTTTGATTAGACCTGTGGCATTGCAGAGAAAAAATATTAGAGAAATATATAAGAGAAAGTTTCATATCCAGAAGGG
>JASDQU010420747.1:0-10035 GCA_032191745.1 Picea mariana
ACCTTCTTCATAAGGTCCACTCACATCATTCACACTGATGAGTTTTTCCATAGTCCTCGGCTAGTTCAGTTATATTTACAATCTGGGGGAAACAGGGTGTTACATCTCCACACATTCGAGATACCCACTGACACATTTAAAGTCAAAACGCCTCTGACCATCATTTACGAATTTGCAAGATCAACAATATTGACAAACTCGACTCGTCGGTGCTTCCGCAATAAAAGTTGTCAAGTAATAAACCATTCTATGGACCAACCACCATCTATCGGATATTTCGTTTTCGGCTATCCGTCAGTTGCTAGGAAGGTGGTCTGGATATTGAATGTGTTCAAAATTTGATCATACAACTTGACCTGTCTACACAAGAATAACATAAAAAATAACCTATAACCAATGCTCTTGAAGCCCGAAGCACAACAAGACCCATCAGTTTTATAACTTGCTGTAAACATAACCAAACTAGTGACCATCTTATGGCAAGGCCGGGGCTTCCGCACACACCAGCTTAAATTATGTTACCATGTTCTATAGTTGGTTCTGGATCATTTAATTTTACAAACAAAACAATACACTAAAATTTCTATGCAACAACAAATCCAAATATAACTCAATCACACCACATCATAAATCTGCATATATTATCTCGTGCCACCACGCTTCGGCTGAGCCCTTCCTTTGAAATCTTGTTGACTTAGTTGTAGGAGATCCTCACTTCCAGACTTGAAGCATACCACTCGACATACATTCGAATATGCTTGCAGATTTTATGGATCCTCCGGTGCGGCGATTCCACATCGCGACCTGTGTACATGGCTTATCAACCAATCACGGATTCTTTGCATAAGTCGAACAGTTGAATGCGTCAATGTCATTGTAATATAGCGAGCCACTTAAGAGCAGATCGCAAATGGTTTTTAGATAGAGAACAGTGTGAAGATGGCCTCGAATCAGATTGCACACAGTTAGTTTTTTTTTTTTTTTTACGCAGGGACTGACTCCCTCTCGGCGGCAACAAGCAATAGGTAAAATTCTTGTCCTCCGCCTATGACTCTTCCTCACACACAGGCGTTGACAGCAGCGACGCTTTTCCTCTGTTGTCCAGATCTTCGAACCTGTGGATTATGGGCCACCATGCAAAAAGCTTCTCTTGATGGGTGGATTCTCTCAATTGGTGCATGATCTCTTCTCACTGCTGACAACAATATCACAGAGCACACAACATACGCTCACTTCCCAGCAATGAACAACACACAGAAAACTCACTCACCTACGCTCACCTATGTACACAGATTAATTCTCGGATCTATTTCATCTTCCTGAGCCCTCCCGTGAGGGAGTCAGGCTCAGATGAGCTCTAATACCAAATTAAAATCCATGAGAGCATAGGCGCACTGTATTCACACACAGAAATGTATTATTCATATACACAAGAAAACATTACATATATATATCAGAAGAGCAGATTTAACTGTCTCCAATATAAACGGATCTAAACCGCTTGTAACAACATTCATTAAATTTCTCCATTATTCTCTAACAAGTTATGGCTTCTTAAGTTCTTAGCTGTGTAGTATTAAGACAACTTTTTGAAGATGTAATACCCTCCCATTCTAACCCTTAACAGGGTCATAAATATACTATATACTGAAAACATAATCTTCAGTCCAGGGGAATAGTCACTGTGTTGACAAGTGTTGAAATTAGTGATTCCAGTTATGGCTTCAGTGACCATGCTTTTCATACAGTTCTAGAAGCTTCAAAACCTCCCTGTGGGAGACCTTAATTGGATCTAAAACAAAAATCCAGGAGCAGGTTTTGTGACTAGCTTCATTTAATCTTAAGATAAATTGACGATTCCCATCATCCTTGGGTTGGAGGTGGTGGTTACTGTTATTGATTTTTTCTATTTCTTTATCAGTATTGAGCGCCTAGTTGGGTAAACCTGTATGCCAAATTCTCGCCATAGTTAACTTATTATAACTAAACCATCGGTCTATTTTCGTGAACCTTGTGAACCAGACTTCGTGTCTAAACCCAGAATGAAATGTTCGGTAAGAAGAGTAGGTTAGACGTCAACGAAACTGGTCGTGGCATCCTTGCAAGCGGTGGAGTCTCCGAGTTTTTCTTCTTGTCCCCTCACCTTCAGGCTGATCACCTGCGGATCCCGAGACTGACAGCTCCAGCCTTTAAACGGTCATCAAAACCCTAAGTTATTACTCTGTGGATTCTTCCTGACATCCGTTTGGTGACAGACGGCCTGAAGATTCAGACCTGGCCTTCCGTACCTACCTTAATTCTTGTTGGGCGTAGGCTAAACCCCAAACGAAAGGGACCTTTGCCGGCACCCATTTTCCGTCCACCATTTCCCGTCGCCGATCATGTCAGAGCCCCAGCTCCCCGTTACTTGTCACATCCCGTCGACCCTCCCTCCCTCCGTCGGGCAACGCCAAATTTAAATTCAATCTTCCCCCGCCTCATTCCCTCTGTGCGCGCCCATTCCTCTGCTCCCAATCTGCGCCCGCCTCATTCCTCGCGGCACCCATTCCTCTGCCCCTGAACCAGAGCACTGTGTGAGCAACGACGACTGTTGGACCATCAATGAAGTTGGTGTCTATTTAATTGATTAGTTATTGTAGACCTCGGATTTGCATGTTTAACGCTCCTTTGGTTCAGGCCTGGGCTTATTTCGTCTGACATGTGCCCTGTCTGCCACAGTGCCTGGTTTGCAGTATAATTTGTATCATACATTATGTCATATCGTGTTTCAGGTATAATTCTGGCCTTTTCAGAAAGCCATTTCCAAAGTTTCTTCATATTCTCTAATATTTCTTTTCTATGTTGGGCCAATGTTTCAAGTATGTGCGTTCATAGCTCTCAGCTTTCTGTATTTCAAGTATTTTTTTCGCGGAAATTCCATGTAAACGATTCTTGGTCTGACGCTCTGCGTGGTGAAGATGTATGCTGGGTCAGTGATTTATGTTACTGTGCATGGACGCACAACAGCTCGCGTAATATTTGTAAAATAACATAAAATCCATAGATTTATAACTTTACCCCCTGCTACTCTGTACATTAATGCCGCATTATGTAACGCTTATGATAAAGCGCATGTTCGTTAGGATTTGGATTTTAAGGGTTGTAAAATGGCTTGTGTACGGTTGTTCTGCTCTTTTGATATCCAAAACTGGTAAAGCTACAAACATAGAAAACCCCTGTAACAAGTAGTTTGTTTTGGCAAATACCAATTAACCATTTATCGTTTCCGGCACACTTTTCAAGTCAGAAATTATATATGCTTTTCAGACAAGATGCTTCCTATTCTCACTGTGTGGCAAAAGCGCCCTTCTCCAGTCTCGGTCCCATTCTCAGAGTATTACAATGGAAAATATCAGTCTCACAACACTCCGGAAAGATTTCTTAGGCTGAGAAGCTGTGCATGAAATAAACATCTTGCACCTTGCATATGGGGGATTTAAAACTTGGATGGATTATGAAAGACACCTACATTGCCAACTAACCAAGACCCGTTGACCCTGTCAGTTATTATGCCAGCTATAGAAACTGTCTTATCTAGTATAAACCTTCCCACATTTACTTATGCTGCAAATGAAATTTTTATTTGAATTTTGTTATGCTAATAATGCTTCGGTTCTGATTTAGATTTTTACATATAAAACTACTGCAAAAGGCATAGTTAGTGTTTAAGTCACTACATTCGGCGATTATTTTCCTTGAAATTCGAAATTCACTGAATCTGAAGGGAGTTCAAATAAATTCGATCCAGATTTTGCAAATCTCAATCCAAACCCGAGCTTGAGATCGAACTCCAAGGTCAACAAATTCAATGGAAAATCGAGTGTTCATTGAAATTCATCCCTAAAATTCGACAAAGAAAACAAAATTAAACGATACCGCCCGGTCTGTGTGTTTTTTGCACCGATATTTTTGTTTCCTCCAAGGCTCGAACCACTACCCGCTCGACATATTTCCAATTTCCTTGGACCTCTGCGCAATGCAGAATCATGCACTTGATGTAGTTCCAGGTTCCATCTCTCTCTACACATTCGCAGATTCCTCTGCCTAACACTACTCATTTCCAGTTTCCAAATATCCTCCGCACAGCAGCAAACTACTCGACCCGATGCCCATGCAAATTGCTTATATTTTATGGCCAGGGTTTTGGTTTTGTGGAGGCTTGAATTTCCTTCACAGCTAACATTTCCATATTACAACATATATTTTTTATTTTTTTAAATTTTGTAGAATGTCAAATTTTATGTCGAATTTTACTACGAAAATTTTTACTGTCAAATTTTTGTCAACATTCGAGGTGGTCGAAATCGAATTTGAATTCGAACCAAGTGACTTGGAGGCTGGTAATACTCTTTACCTTCTGCATAAGATGAGCTGATGTGTATTAAGGCATGTCTGAATCTCTTCCAGCAATATTGTTGCAGTAAAAGGCTTTCTTTTTCCTTAACTTGGCCAACATATAATCCGGGGCTCTATCCCCACTGGGGCTTGAACCTGGGTTATTAACATTGCAATGCCCCATCTCAACCACTAGATCACAGCCTGAAAGATTAAATAGGGCATTCTTAAACCTCACTACATTTGTATTCTCAAAAGGTTGTAACAAATTCCAAGAATAAGGACTAACAGACTACACTCATCTTGTTTTTGTTGGTGGAGCAGCAAGAAACGCCTATCATACAAAATACAGGGGTTTTTACTAAGGAACCAATCTCTCTTATGAAACGCTGCGAAAGGGTGTCTTTGCAGCAGGAGCATCATTTACTGTGTTCACCTTGATTCAGAGTGAGCTATGAAACGCTGCGAAAGGGTGTCTTTGCAGCAGGAGCATCATTTACTGTGTTCACCTTGATTCCGAGTGAGTTGTACTATGTGAGTTTCGCTAGGTCCAAGGAAGGGGGTTGGACACCATATGGTAGAGAATCCGCTATTGGGATGAGTATCTTTCCTTGAGTAGACTTTAGTGGAGTGAGAGCCATCATTTTATTTCTTATGATGTATACATTTATATGGTTCTTGTTATCAGAGAACTATTTCTTAGTACAAAGGATTGTTTCAAGGTAGCTCTAGAAATTGGAAAGACTCGGAATATGCAGCAGAGGGTGTTCATTAAAAGTTAATAAGAAAAAATTGTGTTTCCCATTGTATTTTTCCACAGAATTTATATTTCTTACCATATGGTATATAATCTGGAGTGAGAAAGCCATCATTGTATTCCTTGTGTTGTATACATTTATGTAGTTCTTGTTAGGATAAAACTGCTTCTTAGTACAAAGGGTTGTTTGAAGGTAGCTCTAGGAATTGGAAAGGACTAGAAATATGCAGCAGCGGGTGTTTGTTATAAAGCTAATAAGAAAATGATGTATTCTCTATTGTATTTTTCCATGGAATTTATATATCTTTACAATTGGGGTTGAATGCAGTGGATATTTTCAGTTTTGAACCTTCATTACTGTTTGATTTTTACCTTATCAATTTCTATTGAAAGCATAGTGTGCTTTAAAATGGTGTTGTGAGATTTGGAAACAAATAAGCTGTAATATAAAACAAGAATTGGTGCTTCTCATTTTTCAATCTCTGCTTTGTGAAAGATAGAACTTTGTGTAAAGTAATATGTATTTATCACCAGGAATTAGTAGGTGCCATTACAATAGTATTCAATAGGGCATTGTGTGCTTTTACAACAATAGTCAATGCATCTATTGATAATAGATGCACAGGCAAATAGAAATACATTACCCTGTTTGGGCCAAAATACTTGAAAGACATCGAATTTTTGTCAGCTATGACAAAGAAGAAGCAATTTGAAAAACCCAATATAACCAAAAACAATAAGCAAAGGATTAAGTTGAAAAATTTAATAGAGAATTCCAATATGACAATAATACATATTCCAAGGTTCATATAAGCAACTTTGTTTCACACATGCCTAACATTTTTCTCAAATTTGGTCCCCTTGAGTTTGCTTGGCCCTTGGATCTTCAATTTCTCAAGCCAGTTCAGGACCGAGGAGACTTGTCCGTTCCAACTCTTCTAATGTCAGAGAATGGGAAATTGAGGTGCTAGAGCCCTATTATCAAAACACTCAAAAAGATCCATCATATTCTATACTATCATGACCTCGTCTCTAGAACTTTGCTTGGGTCATTTGACAACTCAAATTATCGAATCTGAAACTGAAACAAAGTTGGCATGGCTTGTGAGCTGCACTATTATGGTTGGCAAAGGAGTCCTTATGCTTGGGACTTTTGGATCATGTCATCCTTTTTGAAACAAATGAAATTCTCTGTATGACTAAGAATGTAGGTCCCTGAGTCTTTGATCCATTTAACACCTAAGGCCACACCAACAGCATGACCGTTGTTTCACTATAATGTATATTTAATGTCAAAATTTTATGTTTAGTATGTACAGGTTTTTGAAAAGCCTTATTGGGCAAATCCCCAATCCCAAAAACAAGTTTGAAAATTTATTGCTCTCACAACACCCAAACTTTTGGCAACTATTCATTGTGACTCCTAATTAATCTCACTGGTAATTTTTCTCATTCAAGAAATTATATAGAATATATCATTTTTCAAAATTTCTGAAATTCGAAATAATAGGTACCAGGAAAAATTATTCTCTCCAACAGCATGCTAGAACAACAATCTGTCCTAAATAAATTCATCCCTTGATCAATCTAAAATAATTTCAACCTTGATTTAAGATGTGCATCCAGAGATTTATGAGGAGAAAGAATTTAAAGTCAGATGTTTCTTATCCAGAAATTGCTCCTCTTTCCAAGCTTATAATCCATTGCAAATGCATTTCCTTCAACACACATTACCATTATTTTAGGCTTTGAAATAAACACTTTAACTCCAATCCTGTGTTACACTAACAACAAGATAGAGTAATAGGAAAATGATTTGAAATTTGATCGAACATCTACCTCTCTTCCTAAAATGCTTAACAAAGAAACACCATCCTTTAGCCAACAAGATTTATCCAATTTGGATATGCATAATATCTATCCAATTGAACTATATACCCTTGGTGCCCTGTTTCTCATTGCCTTGCCTCTTTCTACTTTTAACCCACATGAACTATCCCATAATCAAGGTGCTTTTTATTCTCAAGACCAAAACATGCAATGTAACTTTACTCTTTAATACTTCTAGTGATTCGGTGAGACAAACACATCACACTAAAATGAAAGAGAAATTAAAGACATGCCCATTCAATGAGTATTTTTCTGGTCATTGTTACCCAGAGTAAAGGCATGTCCAAAGCCCTATTCAATGGTCGTCTTCATACTGCTGACCATTATTTTAGGCTTTGAAATAAACACTTTAACTCCAATCATGTGTTACACTAACAACAAGATAGAGTAATAGGAAAATGATTTGAAATTTGAGCGAACATCTACCTCTCTTCCTAAAATGCTTAACAAAGAAACACCATCCTTTAGCCAACAAGATTTATCCAATTTGGCTATGCATAATATCCATCTAATTGAACTATATACCCTTGGTGCTATGTTTCCCATTGCCCTGCCTCTTTTTACTTTTAACCCACGTGAACTATCCCATAATCAAGGTGTTTTTTATTCTCAAGACCAAAACCTGCAATGTAACTTTACTCTTTAATACTTCTAGTGATTCATTGAGACAAACACATCACACTAAAATGAAAGAGAAATTAAAGACATGCCCATTCAATGAGTATTTTTCTGGTCATTGTTACCCAGAGTAAAGGCATGTCCAAAGCCCTATTCAATCTCCATCTTCATACTACTGAGGGAAGCTTGATCTTGATCTTTTCTTGTAGAAGAAGAGTTTTTCCATGTTTTTGGAACCTATCTTCAAATTTGATTCAGAGGAGAATCTTTATTTCTTTGTGACACTTCAATTATTGAAACTCACCCTCCAAAATCCAAAGAAAATGAAAAAATGATTTCACACCGCTTGAGTATTTTTTTTATATTGTCAGTGTAAAAAATCTAAAGTCACAATTGAAGCTTTGTTCAGCTTAATTTCGCCTTGATTGGAGAAGTTGATGTCCAGGTTCGTTCTCTGCTTCTGTGGGTGACTTTGATATAGATCATAACAGAGCACAAGTCTAGTATCATGAATTAATCAAATGACATAATTTCCTTCTGCTGCTTGAGCTATTGAAATACCCCAAACACAGATACATTACAGGAATCCATCATCATCATCATCATCGAGAAAAAAAAAAAACATTCAAGCCCACTCGAATATTTTCACAGAGTAAAGACCCGATCAAACCTATGTTTGTAGCTTTAAATGACATCATATTTCCTCAATTGGCAAAGTTGGCGTGTCATCTCTTATTTGTCTTGAGGGATCATTGATCCACAATTCTATCTGTAAAAATTAAAAATGCAACAACAACAAGGTTGTTACACAAGAATATAAAACGTTGCACAAATACAAGTACGCTGAGAATGAAAGAACACTGGAAGTGAGAAGTAAATGACCATTCGTTGTATTTCAGCAAGAAGACACCCTTTTTATCAGATTGGACTAAGTTTGTTTACATCAAGAGACTTGATATTTCGTTTTCTATTTAGTTAATTGCCTAACAGAAGAATCATGCTAATTCTTTATTAAGAACTTCCCTGCTCAGCTGGACTGGTCAGGGGAGTTTACAATAGAAATAGCTATGGGCACCCTCTTTGGTGGCCCAATCAACTAATTTGTAAAGTATAAGGCTTAGCAATCTTTGTATTTCACATTTTGGAAGTTCTTGTTGCATGTACACCTCTCCCAGGGCAGTAAAGGACCGATCTGCACTGGTCTATACAAGCTGGGAAAAGATCCAAGTTACTTTGAAGATTTAAAACAAAATAGAGATTACAGTGTAGAAATGAAAAACACAAAATCAATTTTTCTACAAAAACAACTCTCAAATCTATACAGGTCCAAGAGCTTTCCCCAAACTAAAAATCTTCTACTTCAAAAACACAGCTCACTTCTTTCCATCTAGTCCCATTCATTGCATCTCATTTATATCATTGCTAGCTCGTTTCAAGCACAACTACCCCCTTAAAGAGAAAAACATACGAGGGAAACAATGCTTAAGACAGTTTTACAAGATGACTAACTTTTCAAAACAATGTGTAGAGCAATTCAATGTATAGAGACCAGAAACAATTAACATTGATACATTATACAAATGAAATAAATTGATTAACAACTTCCAAGCTCTATTCCTGTAATGTATTCATACTGCAAATATTCCAAATTCATACATGATAAGGCTCATCTTATAAAAACCAATCCAATACAAATCTTTTCTTGTAATGTTTCTCCAGTTTCACCCATTGCTATGCCATTGGAGAACTCTAACCCACGGTCAACTGCCCAAGAGTGGATTACCACATGTAACAGACACTAGAATGCAAAACCTAGTGCTAAGGAATAGTTTGGACTTCCATGAATCTGGCTTCCTTTTCCTTCTTAGGCGATGGACTGATCACCGTTACTTGCAGTCCAAAATCTTTTCCAAGTTTCATAGCCATGTGTCCCAAACCGTGAAGCCCCACCACGCCAAGGATTTTTCCAGGCTCTGTCATTTGGAGGTATTTCATGGGGTTGTATACAATTATACTCGCACATAGCAATGGGGCTGTTGCATGAAACGACAGAGTCTCCCAGATCTTCACTACAAATCAACACCACAATTTTGATTAAAACTATACTTGATCGAGATATAAAATAAAAATGGTTACAATGCATAAATTGGGAAAACTATGTATCATACCTTTGGTCACAAACCATCAAGGATGAGTAACCTCCAAAGGTGGGAGACCCATCCACATTAATGGTGTTATACCTCAAAACAATATTCTCACAATACTGCTCTTTCCCTTCGCTACAAGAATCACATTGTTGGCAACTCCAAACCATGCAGCCCATGCCCACGCGATCTTCAACAACGAAATTCTTCACTTCTGATCCCACTTTAGTTACACACCCTACAATTTTGTGG
>JASDQU010420750.1:0-10244 GCA_032191745.1 Picea mariana
TCCTCCATGTCGTTCACGTATAATGCAAGGTTTATCTCTAGAGCATCTGAAAGGTTCTCAACCCTTGCCTACAAGTTCACCTGAGGGCTCTCCTTGGCAGAGTGAAGTCCAAGACGTTACCATGCCACAAGTGGAATGAACTGACTCTCTAGAACATTTCTGAATTACCAATACTCGAGAGGACTTTCGACTTCACCCCAATTCTGAGCGACCATTTATGCAACTAAATTCTTCTAGAGATTTAGTTGTTGTGTCTTCTGGATCACCGGTTGGACCCTTTCCAGGCATAGAAGGCCAAGATCCCTTTTGGTCTACGAGTGTTTTTCAACGGGACCTTTTTGGTCTAGGCTCACCTGTGATTTTCGAAATCTCTAGTCTAGAGACAGTACTGTTTACTACTGCCTATTACTTTCCTGGTACGGACGCCTCGTGATCTGACCACATCTTGACCATCCCTATTGAAATGGCCCATCACACAGATACTACGAGTGTTCACACCGGGATTACCGCGGTTAGCCAAGCTCCCATCGGCACACCGCTCATGCCCAGTATCACCCCGACATTGATGCCGGGATATCGAGCGTTGAATGGTTCCATTTCAACTCCTCCGCAAACCCCATCTAGCTCTCCTAGTGGTCCCTCTTCTTTTGGGCACTCTCTTCCCAGTTTTATTCTGACACTCCCTCAATTTCCTTTTGGAGAACCTTTCTTGTCCTCCACTGGCAGTCTTAATCCTAGTGGCACTATTCCGTCATTCACAGCAAATTACCAGATTCCCGTCGGTGGACAATTTCACCAAGGTGGTATGACTCAACCCCCTCTCAGCGGGCAAATTCCTATTGGAACACAAATCCCAATTGGAACACAACCCCCAATTGGAACACTACCCCCAATTGAAACACCACTTTCGATAGGAGCACTGACCCCACCTTATGGACAAAACATACCTCCGTCCTTGGCCCAGTATTGGAATCATCTGATACAACATCCTCCTCAATCGACTGGGGGGGCAACAATTTTCAGCTGCATCCTTTATACCCCCTAATATAGGCCAACCTTATCCGGGTACGTCCAATCCTATTTGGGGTTCGCATGCTCAAACTGATGTCCCTGTTCAAGGATACAATCCCATGAGATACTATCCTCTCCAACCACCACCGAAACTACTTGGGTCTTCAAATTATATGCAGACTGCTTATGGTCCTACTGGTTTGCTGATAGGGCTTCCTCCCCAAAGCCACCAATACTCATAGGTGAATCGACAGTTTCCCTTCTTGGCCACTTTGGATCTTCCAGATTTGTCAAGGATTTTAAATGATCCAATTTGTCACTCTCCCCAATGGCCTTCTATACCTACCAAGCTACCATCAGACATCCCTAAATTCGATGGCAAATTGGGAGAGGACCCGAACAATCACGTCATGACTTTTCACCTCTGGTGTTCATCCAACTCGTTGATGGATGACTCTATTTGTTTACATCTTTTTCAACGAACCCTAACAGGTTCTGTTGCGAAGTGGTATATAGAATTACCACGAGGTTTCTTTGCTGACTTCAACACCCTAGATATGTCTTTCCTCACTCACTACCAGTTACCAATCCGTTATGAAACAGGGACCGATATTTTGAGTTATTTCAAACAAAACAAAGCCACTCATATATCCGATCACATTCATGAGTGGCGATGGAGACGACATCTCATTAAACTCAAGCTCCCCGATCAGTTGCTGGCAGAGTGGTTTACAAAATCATTTGTGAATGACATCGGTCATGACATCGCCATGGGTGGAGTATTCAAGGAAAAGCAGGCCATAAGTCGTGCTCAATACCTTGACCTCGTTTACTCACAAATGGGTACCCTTTATGATTTACTACCTGACTTATCTCGTCCTTCCACTTCCACCACTTAAACTACTCCCGCTGCTTCGCATGCATCCGATGGTGTGATTGGCACTTTCCAGGCCCAACCACATTCCGCCTCAAGCACCAACCCCAAACCTGCTACTTCTAATGTTCAAAATGCTCCGTCTCCTGCCCCTCCCACCGACAAGACTTCTGAGGTCAATGTAGTTCAATCTACCCCAGCCGGTAAAAACAAATCCAAAAAGGGAAGGGGTAAGAATAAGGAGGACAAAAATACTTCTCAAGCAGAGAGAACCAAAACTACACTTGTTGACGATCGCGATAAGCGCAATCCTCGATACCCTTGTCTTATCTGTGGTGATGATCACTACATGAAGGATTGTCCATGACGTGCCGAGGTCACTAAATTCCTTCAAGGCACTCCAAAATCACCTGCTCCGGTCGTTTTGTCCCAACCCTTCCTGTCTCAACAACAGGCTCAGTTGGTCATTGATGACCAACCCTCATCTTCTACTACATCCTATGTATTGATGTGTACTAGCGATTCAAAGCAGAACGACATTGCACTTACCACTCGAGCCAAAGGTTATTCTCCCTCTAAAGAGAAGGTTGATGACCTACCTCCTTTCTTGGTACAACCCTCTCCCACGACTCCACCTACCAACAGTCCTCTTCATCTCGAACGACTGAGCCTTGACACAGTTCTTCAACCCCCCCCCAAAGGGCATCATTTAGAAATCGGCTTTCAATCCTCATGCTCATGCTGCCCAGAACTACAACATTGTTGAAGCTCTGGCCCAATCACCTTCTGCGATGTCATCCCTTGAAGTCCTTCAAAGTTTTCCCACACAACGGAAGTCACTGTTGAAAGATATTGGTGGAATCGACCCGAAGGATATGAATTTAGTAATTTTTGACTTGGAAGATCACATTCCAAGGTTACCCCCTCAACTCGCGTTCCAAATCCAAGTGATTGTCTCTAACAAAAACATTTTTCGAACCATTATAGACGAGGGTGCCTCGACGTGTGTCATGTCTCTTATTTGCTGGAAAGTGATTGGATCTCCCTCTCTAAATGAATCCCAGAACACTCTCAAAGCCTTCAATGGATCTCGTTTTAAGCCCTACGGTGTCCTTCCTTCATTGTCCATTACGTTAGAAGGAAAAATGGTCCAAGTTGAAGTGGAAGTCTTTGACGCTCCCCTTGATTACAATCTTCTGCTTGGTTGCAGCTGGATCGATTCCATGCGTGCAGATGTGTCGACCCTTTTCCATGTGGTCCATTTCCCACATCAAGGGAAGGTAGTCATTGTCGACCAATTATCCTTCTTTAATTCCGATACCCATAATGGCAATGTACCGTTCATCGCTAAAACCCCACCAGGTTATGAGAACATCGGTGTAGGTCTTCTCAAAGACTCTTCGTTAATGGGTACTTTTCCCATTCCACCGCCCGCTGTTCCACGCTCGTCTGTTGCTTCAATCAACATGATCTCCACCTCGATTCACGACATTCCTGCATCTCACGACCCATGGATTGTACCTGACCCTGGAGATCATATTCGTTACGGTGACAAAATGTCGTTAAGTTCGGTCGAATCCACCTATCAAGCCATTCAATCAGCAACCCCTTCTACCCCCTCTCTTGGTGAGTTATCTCCAGATCCTTTCTGTGTCATTTTTCCCATTGACGAGATGATCATTTCTGTCATGGAGGACACCCCTTGGGACGATGGACATCATCATTCCATCCTCTTCCTGGAGAAACATACCATTGAGAACTACCAATGGATATCGACCCTGTCGACCGTTGTCATCAATTCAACCATTCTCGGGTCCACACACGATGTGTTTTCCGAAGGGAACTTAAGCAATATCTCACCCACTATTCCCCTCGACATATCTGTTAAACCTGAGATTGTCAAAAATGTCCATATCGGAGCTTCGTGTTCTTCTGACGAAATCGTCACCTACACATCCCTTTTCAAGGAGTTTCATGACATCTTTTCTTGGAGCTACGAAGAAATGCCAGGTATCAACCCCGACATTGTGATACATGAGATCAAGACATACCCCGATGCTAAACCCATCCGGCAATGCCTTCGTCCAGTTCACCCACGTAACACGGCTACTATCAAGCTCGAAGTTGAGAAACTTCTCAAAGATGGATTTATTTACCTGGTGGCTCTCACTGACTGGGTTTCCAATCTTGTCCCGATTGATAAGAAACAAGGCACAATTCGTGTATGTGTTGATTATGGGGATATCAACAAATCTTGTCCCAAAGACAACTTTCCTACCCCCTTCGTCGATCAGATTGTCGACGATTGCACTAGAAGTGAAATCTTCTCTCTGATGGATGGTTTCTTCGGGTATAATCAAATCAACATTGTTCCCAAGGATCAACATAAGACTGCTTTTATTTGTCCTTGGGGTACTTTTGCCTACCGGAAACTCCCTTTCGGTCTCAAGAATGTTGGTGCCACTTTTCAACACGCTATGTCTTATGCTTTCCATGATATCAAGCACATCGTTCAACCATATCTGGATGATTTACCCGCTCACTCAATTCACGAGGTCGATCATCCAACCCACCTCCGAGCAATTTTCGTCCACTATCGGTTCTACCGTATACGTTTGAATCCTCATAAGTGCATTTTCTGTGTGGACTCTGACTAACTTCTAGGTTTTATTGTTTCGCGTCAAGGGATCAGGGTGGATCCTTTAAAGGTTGAGGCAATCCTTAATCTCCCTCCTCCTTCTACACTTCGCCAGTTACAAAGTTTGCAGGGGAAAGCAAAATTTCTTTGTCGTTTTATCCCAAATTATGTCGAGATAACTCGTGGATTTACGTGGCTCCTAAAAAAGGGGTCTGAGTTCGTATGGGATACCATCGCCAACAACGCTTTCGAAGCCTTGAAATTGTCCCTAACACGTGCTCCTCTTCTCTTTCCCCCCGATTGCAGTCACGATTATTTCCTCTACCTTGCTACCTCAGATTACACCATTGGTATGGTTCTCGTCCAAGAAGATGATGCTAACGATGAACATGTTATATATTACTTGAGTCGAAGTCTAACGCCTACCCAAATTAAGTATTTACATGTCAAAAAACTGGCCTTGGCAACCGTCTAAGCCGTCCAATGCTTCCGACACTATATCCTCTCGCGCAAGACTACAGTGATTTCTACCTGCAACCCTATGCAACACATTCTCACACGTCAATTGCTAGGGGGAAAATACTCCAAATGGATCGTGATACTCCAGGAGTTTGACTTGGAATTCGAAAGCGCCAGGTCTAAGAAGTCCTTAGTGTTTGCTGAGTTGATATGCGACTTTCCCTATTCTGAAACAAAAAATGTAGCAGTTGATTCATTACCTAATGAATCCCTTTTCCTCATCAACACCGATGATCTTTGGTATGACGATATCATCATATATCTCCAAACCCAGACTTTCCAGCCAACTTTGTCTAGTACTGATCGACGTCGAATATGATACCAAGCTCGTCAATATATTATCCTCGGGAATACTCTTTATCATTGGGGGATTGACTCTGTTTTTCGATGCTGCCTCACATTCGACGAAGCCGAGAGAGCTCTGAATGACTGCCATTCTGGAGCCTATGGTGGTCATATGTTTGGGTATGCTACTGCCGAGAAGATCTTACGAGTAGGGTATTTTTGGCCTTCTTTATTTAATGACTGCATAATCGCTGTTCAAAAATGCCATGCTTGCCAGACCTATAATAACAAGATACGGTCACATCCCGCTCTTCTTTACCCTGTGGTCTCCGTTGGTCCCTTTGTGAAATGGGGCATTGATTTCATGACATGTCACCCCCACTCGGCCAGGGGGCATGGATACATCATTGTAGCCATAGATTACTTTACGAAATGGGCCGAGGCGATGCCGACATTTGACAACACTGGAAAGATCGTAGCATTATTCATTTTTAATCACATCATAGCTCGTTTTGGTGTTCCCCAGGCTATCGTCACTGATCACGGTAGCCACTTTAGAAACTTCATGATGTCCAAACTTACTGAAAAGTTGGGTCTTCGCCATGAAAACTCAACGCCCTATTACCCACAAGCCAACGACCAAGTTGAAGCAATTAACAAAGTTCTCATAAATATGCTCCAACGAATGATAGGGATTCACAAAACAAGTTGGCACACAATGTTGTTTTTAGCATTGTGGGCTTACCGGACATCCGTCAAGTCCGCTACTGGGTTTACACCTTTCCGGTTAGTCTATGGTTTGGTGGCCATTCTCCAAATTGAATGCGATATACTCTCTTTAAAACTAGCTGTTGAACTCCTACCAAACAGTTCTGCTGAGGAAGAACGTCTATTGTATCTTATGCAATTAGACGAAACTCAACGCGATGCTACCCTAGTCATAGAAGCTCAGAAAAAATGTGTCAAGGCCCAATATGACAAACATGTCAAGCCTCGCATTTTATTCGAAGGAGATCTTGTTTTCATCTATGAACAAGATCGAGATATGCTAGGAGCTAGAAAATTTGAAGCCATGTGGCGAGGTCCTTATATCATTAGACGAGTGTTGGAAAAAGGGGCTTATGAGTTAGTAGATTATGATGGTATCCCTTTGAGTGAACCCAGAAATGGGTTGTACTTGAATAAGTACTATGCATAAAATCACCTATGCACGAGTACTTGTATTTTTATTGTATCATACTTCTTGTGTGTTACTATAGCTTGCTTTTGTCGTTATCTGGTCTCTTCCCTTATGTGATGTTGTGTTTGATTTCCAGATGTCAGAGTCTTTGCTACCCTACATTGGCTTCACTGATGGCGCTAGCCATAGTACTCAGAACCTTGCTTCCACTAC
This sequence comes from Picea mariana, assembly GCA_032191745.1. Lineage (NCBI taxonomy): Eukaryota > Viridiplantae > Streptophyta > Pinopsida > Pinales > Pinaceae > Picea > Picea mariana. The sequence goes on from JASDQU010420750.1 coordinate 6,721, forward strand.
ATGGGAAATTTATGCCCCTACAAATGAACTTGTCTCCTTACGAGGTGTGTGTCTTGGCCGTGCAACCAACAATATTGCAGAGTATAACACCATTATTGAATTGTTGATTGATGCTATCTCGCTCGGTCCTACTTTGTTACGGGTGTATTTACGAATTCGCCTCTTGGAATGTTATTTTGATTATATTGAATATCAACATATTCCTAGATGTCTAAATACATTAACTGATGCATTGGCTAACTATGTATTAGATAGACATTTGGATCATTTATAAATCAATCACATCAATTTTCACACAACATAAGATAAACTGGTAGAAGCCGTATGTATATATAATGATCAAAAGAGTTTTTTACAAAAAGTTCTTTCCGAGGACCAAAATGTCAAAATTTGAAGCTCATAGCTTCTACAAAGTGACATCATGGATGATGTTCATGGTAACACATGACTGCCTGGGCAACCCTATGGAGCAATCGACCAATGGAATCTGACACTCCTACTGTATGACGTTGATAACGTTGTGGAACCTCTCCAAGAGGCATGTCTCGAATATCTACTGTCAAACCCTCTAGGTTTTGTTCCACCGCTTCATAATCCTTAGCATCCCATCATGGCACTGGCACCACCTCTTCTTGTCACTAAATGGGAGAAGTACCAGGAGGTCAGTAAGGTCCCACATATATGTCATCAACAACAAATTTTGTATTTAGTCCTTGGACGAACATATAAAAAACATTTACATATGATAAAATTCACAAAAACATTTAAAAAAGAAAAAATGTGTACTTCTTACCAAGTTCCCCCCACTAAGAACCCTTGGGCAGGACCAAGTCCATATCTCCTCAGAAATCCAGCCCGGTATAAGCATAATCATCGACCATTAGCATCTGTGGTCGCAACCAATCGAAGAAGGTATCATCATATTTGATAATTGGTCCAGCTATGTGCCGGGCCATGAGCTGACACCATCTCAGCATTCTTGGATTTGTGGGAGCTGGTAGATCCCACTCAACCTGCAGCCTCAGTAACGGAACCCTCTCGAGAAAGAAGGACACCAAAAAAGACCTGTACCTGAATTGCTTCAGGTCGCCTCGCCTGCATTTGGTCAACTACCTTTTCATGCTACGAAGCACTGCATCTGCCCAGTTAAAAACCCGAGGCTCAGTACACTCTATGGCATATTGAAAGTAACTATGGAGCACCATGTGAGGAGCAGAGCTCCCAACCATACGAGCAATGGTGAACAAAATAGTGCGGAGGGTCAAATTCCACACTCCCCAAATAGCTACTTTCCCTTTCTTCCTCTCTACCTCTGGAACACAGTGTAAGCAACAGTACTCACGCATGGTCATCCCACCACCTCTGCTACCAGTCAGGCTCACATGGTACCCACGCCATGACAGTCCTATCAAGAAGTAAATGTCCTCAATATCCAAGGACAATGTGTGGACCCCTACATGAAATACTTTCTGATCGGGATCCCACATATGCACAAGGTACTACAATAACCTGACTTGGGCCCTCATGCCCGGGATACGAAAGTACTTCAAAAGACCACAGTTTCACAAAGCGGCAATGGTGGGTGGATGATTTTCGGCAATGGAATTATCTTCTTTGTGCTCCCTTTCACGCCATTCCAGAACCATTGTAATGGCCAAATACCTGCATAAGATGCACAAGAAGAAGATTAATAACTCTATTCACACATTGGTATCTTTTCATGGGGCAAATTTTTAAAAAAACTTTTACACTTTGCGGTTCTCGCAAGTTCCCTTTAGGCACAGTGCGAGGTTCTCGTAGGTGCCTATGGGCTCACCTGCGAGAATGACCCATTCTCGCAGGTCCTGTGTAGCTTACCTGCAAGAATGGCTGAGTGCCATAATAACCCCCCAAAAAAACTCAAAATGGTGGTTTTTGCCAATGAAAATGAAAAATTAAACCATGAAAAAGTAGAGGAAAAAGAGCCTACCTCACTGCCACCGACAGTTCGTCGAATGGATGCTCGTAACTCCCGCAATCTGACGCCGAATTTCAAGGGTAAAAGAGGGGTTTTTGGGCTCAAATAGTGGTAAAGTTAAAATGATATGGTAAAAAGAGTTTTACTTCTTTATATTCACTTTTACCATGTTATTAAATTTTATAATTATTTATTTATTAAAACTTAATCCCTAATGCCCTTTTGAGTAAAACTTTTGCAGGCGTAACGACTTCGATGTTCATGTACAGGGATGCAAACATATTTTTTCTTCTTCATTGCAGGTTTTGTTTGTTTTTTATGGTCTTTGTATAAAACCTCGAGCTAGGTCTTTGTCCGTTCTCACGCTTGAAAATACATGAGAACGCGATCGAGCATACTTTTATCACTTTTTCGGGCTCAACAAGGTTATACGAAAAAGGAACCCCCCTNGAGTCCTCTTTAAGCTCTTTTTAGACTCTCTAAACATGAAAAGATAGCCGAGTGACCTTGCTATTTTCACGCTCGATAAAGTATCTGAAGAAAGCGTCTGGTGGGCGATAATTTATCTCTTTTTTGGTCTCATCAGACTATTTTATGAAAAATGAATTGAGAGAGTTCTCTTTTGAGTGTTTTTCCAGACTCTATAATCATGAAAAACCTTCGAGTTTTCTATCTTTGGACTCGTTAAACAAACATCGACAGACCCATAATGGGACCAAACCACTCCTTTCTAGGGTTCGTTAAACATACTCCGAAGGACGTATCTGAAGGATAAGCTTATATCAACAAGCATATGTTATCCTCCTCAAGCTTGCGTAGAAATAAAGAGGTACTTGCCATAAATGGCGGGGGAAAATTTGGGAAAGGGATATGTTCTCATCTTCATATTGATTGGCAGTAGGTGTCGCTCTTGAACATGACACCCCCTATTCATTATTTGAAGCCAGTTTGGGAAATCCATTTGTCTCTCATTCGATTTGCTACAAGGTCATACCCTGTGTCGTCTCTAAGTCAATGCTGCCAAATCATTGGTCGTGTCATTCATATGTTCAAGAGAAGTTCATATGAAACCTCTATTGAGTCGGCCATCTGTAGTTGTCCATTCTCTCCGTGTCAACCTTCCCTGTGTCTATTCCAACTTACATCATACTTTGTTTCACCTTCAAAATCTGTTACTCATTTCATGTCATTGATGGAGGATACATCAAGGCCCTCCTATGATGAGTTTTGTTTCATCGACTTCAGCTCATTATCCAGAATCAAGACTTAGAAATTTTTTGGTACCTTGGAACCTGCATGCCTCAATGGCAGGTTTCCTCTCTTTCGACAGTGGGTTTACATCATTGACCCTTGATCGAAAGATTCCATCAAATGTTCGACCTCAAATCATTCATTCACATTAGAAGGATTGTACTAGAGTACCTTGGGAGTCATTGACATTAATGGTGATTTCCCTCGCACTTGTTAACGGTTTCATCAATGACCGGTAATCAAGTGGTTTCTACCATGTTCGACTTCAACACATGTAATCACATGGTTAGATTTGTACTTTTGGGCAACGAGATTG
>JASDQU010420751.1:0-10163 GCA_032191745.1 Picea mariana
AGTCTTTTTTTCATCACCATTTCCAATCTTCCTCGAGAAAATTATTATCATTTGCAATCTTCCTCCAGAAAACTGTGTCATTGATAGTTTCAGAACCATTCTCAACAGATTGCAGACTTGTCTGTGCCGCCGCTATTCATAAGAAGAAAAGCAGAGAAGGATCATAGATGATGGGAATGTTCGTTGGAGAAATTCACGTGAAGTTGCAGAAATTCTGTTGACGTTGTCAGATAACTTGCCAATGGCATGTGTAGAGGTAACAACCGTCCAACTTCAAACTCAGAAATGGTAAGCGGTGTGTAAAGTGTGACAGGCAAAGTAGGTTTTTATTTTGTTTTAATTATTTGTAAAGAAAGTTCATGTTAATTTTCTATTTTTTCTCTGTATGTTAAGTTTGGTTAATAGGTTAGGTTAATGAAATGGATATCGATGAAGTGATATGGAATTTTCTATCACACTAAACAAAATAAGTGAAATTTTTTTGGTATGTTACCCTTACATTTTAAGTGTTTTTGGTGTGTTGTCAATGATCAGATGTTAATATATAGCAAATAGGAAATTTCAATGATTAGATGTTTTTTTTTTAAATTTCAATTCTTAAATAATTTATAGAATTATAATATTTTTTATTTTATTGAGTTTTGATTTAATAGATAAAATACCAAAGTTAGATATAGAATATAGATATGGTTTTTAAAAATTAATGTAGCAAAATTATTAGTTTATTTGTCATTATGTAACTAATATTTGTAGAGGTTTTTGCCAAATAATTTTCCCTATTTTTTTTTGTTATTGGAGAATAGGTAGACCTTTTAATGGAGATTTTCTATTTGATGTTCTTAAAAACATTAAGGCCTACTAATGCTCTATTATCACTCACACACTAATGCACTTATGTATCTAAAGACATTACAACTACCAATTCAAAAAATGACTTTCTATTCTCCAATTTTGTAAAATACGATATGTTTTTTAAAATGATACCTAGTGTTATTGTCGATGTGTACTAAACATATAAATAAATTAGTGCACATTATCACATACAACCACACCGGTGCATCTTGATACATGCTTCCCTACTTTAAGGTTAAATAAAATAACTCATTTTTTTTTAAAATAACTATTTAAAAACATTAGTCTACAATGTTTACTAAACCTATATATACACTAGTAAAAACAATATCACACAATGTGCTAGGGTTAACATTTTTTTAAAATAAATCTTATAGATTCCACATAAACATAACCACAACGTAGTGATACTAAGCACCTCACATTAGGTTAAATTTTAAAAAATACCAAACATTTGAATTTTGTAAAATTTGTTATTTTTTTTTAAAATGACATGTTGTGTGCACTAAACTTATAACTACACTAGTGCATATTTATACAAGGCACACCATTTTATGGTTAAAAGAGAAAATCTTGTTTCAAAATATTAGTTTGTGGTTCTTACAAAACATATAAATGATTGAATCTATAACCCTACCAAGTGCACCATGGTAAGATTAAATATTTAAAACAAAAATCACTTAGTGATGCAATATGGATATATAAAAAAATCAATGTATTAGGATATAAGGCATACCATGGTAAGGTAAAGTAAATAAAAACTTCACTCAACCAATTTTTTGTTTTACTATCCATCAGTTCTTCCAATACCTTCAACCATCAATGCTCTTTACACCACTACAAATGCCCCATTGTCTAATGCTTCATAATTGTTGGGTTTCTCCAACAATCTTCACCACAATGGATTCCAGTTCATTCCTAAATTTTTCAACCACACCACTCAAAACAATTTTTTTAATTTTTATGGCAATCGTGCCTCTAAGATGAAGATGAGATTGGGTAATTTCTTTGTTATTACATTCTTTACATTTCCTAGTTTTACTTTTCTAATTTCATTTGTAAATTGTTTTTTTAAATGACAATGTTGTGGCCCTTTATAAATTCATGCCCCACATGACAATGTGTTTATAGGTTGCTTCGATTGTGATGCTCCATAGAATTATAAGTGTAATGATATTTGAACATGATTGGCTTGCAAATTTATTGTGATATTCATTGCAGTAAGGAATGTTGTGGAGCATTGTGTGCAAGGCACAACATCCATGCATGCACACCATAAAACATAGATGTTGGAAAGATATTTGTCATTGATGTCAACTATAGATGAAATATAGAAGCATTGATGTCAACCCTAGAAGAAGCCCTAGAAACATGGCTAAGTGGTTGAGAAGCCCTCGATGGTGTGTTCATGGAACCCAAAGATGTTTGAGGAATAAGGACATGAAGGATAGTATAAATGCATGTAACACACTCATAGATGGATATTCATTGTCATTTCATTTTCAACGGTAGGTGGTATGTCACGTGGTTCCTCATGGTTGATGAGTTATGCCCTCTTGAAGTTGGAAGCCCTGAAAAATGGTTAAGAAGCCCCTAAACAGTTACAAGTCATTAATGAAATGGTAAAGTGGTTGTAACAAGAAAGTATAGGTCAGCCCTAAAGTTAAGGAAATAAGTCACTTTGAAAAAGTATAAATATATCTCAAGGAGTCTCTCATAAGTAAATTAACATACACAAGTCTATTGAATATCTTCTAAGTGAACAAGTGATTGTTCGATAAATATTTTTGTAGTGTATCTGAGGTAATGAAGGAAAGCAAAGGGAAAAGATTGCAAGAGCAAGAAGTGATGCTACTAGCTTTCTAAGGTTATCTGCGGGTCATAGGGGAGCAAGGCGTGGACATCTGTGGGTCGTAGTGGAGCAAGGCATGGACATCTGTGGGTCACAGTGGAGAAAAGTGTGGACTTATGAGGTTATCCATGGGTTAAAAATGTATGACTTGCTGATTTTTTGAAAAAATCCACGAGTTGACAACGTATGAGTAACAGATTTTTGGGGAAAGATTGAAGAAGGTACTATATTTTTTATGTTGAAGTTGAGGAAGGTCTGTTGGTTTGAGATGATATGCACCATGTATTATTCATAAGTAAATGTATGTTTTTATATGTATTTAATGCTTATATCATGGATGGTTTGGCACATGCTTAAGGCATTTCTTGGACACCTCTTCGTACTTTGTTGCATATGTTTGACGTTCATGTCTTGATGATATTGATACATGCTTGAAACATATCCTTGGTACTTAGTATATAGATGTTATGTCTCATCGTTAGAGACACATATTTGTGATGTTGGCAAATGTTTGAGGCATACACTTGGCATATGGTGGCATATGTATGAGGTGCATCATTGATGTTATAGTACTTGATTTGGAATATCTTGTATGGAATGATTAAGACATATCATGAGTGATATTGTATATAGTTGAGGTACATCTTATGATACATGGTTTATGGCATGATTCAGACATATCATGAGTGATAAGGTATATGGTTGAGGTACATCTCATGGTACATGGTTTATGGAATATCTCTTGGTTTGAGGAGTGTTATCCCCTATCCTAGGGATAACTAAGGATATCATGTCTCGAGGCCTATAGCTCCTAGACATGGAGTACCAAGAGCCATATGACTTGATCTTGGCCCCAGAGGGCCTATCTTTTCTTCAGTGCATCCTATCTATCAGCAACAGTAACATCCATCCCATTGGCCTGATTCTAAAGTAGCAGTGGGTTTGGCTCAATGAGGTAATGAGTCTGGGTATCATGGTATGCGTCACATTGATTTTTGAAGCATTTGAATATGTTCACTGAACTCTCTTTTGTTTCATGACGTTTGCTTGGAAATTATGTTCTTTGACTTGTTCATACCTGGGGGGGGTGACGGAGTGCCCTAGTAAGATGGTTCCCTTAGGGATGAGTTGTCACTAGGTGGGTCTATGAAATGTCATTGTCATTCCTTCCATACTTATCACTTTTCATCAATGTCCCTCTCATCTTCCCCTACCTTGGTTCGAGCATTGGGTTTTCCAAGCTAGTAAGGGTTGTACCTTGCCTTGTGGGAAGAAAGGGCTAAAGGCCCAGAGGTTAAAAGTAGTTGAAAAAAGTTAAAATCCAAAATGAAACCTTGATATGCTTCACCCAAGTATTCCCAAGAAAGCAATAAATGTATTCTCAGTAAGAAAAGGAGACCCACAAAAATAAAATAAAACTCAATATCTAGTTAGTGGATAGGAGGTCTCATCATGAGCCGGCCTATTAGGTCCATGGGCATGTAGCGGTATGAAAATAGAATCCATCTAGTCACCAAACCAGGTTAGTGGCTCTTGGTGGCATAGCCAAGAGAAAGGGGGTCTCATCACGAGCCAACCTTCTCATTTCCATGAAGTGTTTGTGGGTAACGTTGTCACCATTGGTCACCACGCCAAGACAATGTCCCCCAATTTTTTTCTTGAAAAGAAAAAGAAATAAGACAAAGAATAAAAGGAATTCAATGGGCTAGGAAAAAAAGGCATCCATGACAAGGTGCAGATCGCCCTCTATAGAGGCACCCACAGGTAAGACCTAAATTTCCTTGTTATCACTGCACCCCTTGCCCAAACATTCCCTACACCATTTCATACACCTACATGACCTATATTGGTATTCACCTTGGAAACACCCCAAACTTGAGTAGGATTAGCCCAATAGGACATCCTAAGACCCTCTCTGAACCTGGCTTGTTAACTGCATAATGTCTTCGAGCATTTGTCTGGGTAAAGGGGGGTTTGATGCACATGTTTGGGTAATTTTATTATTAGACATGATTGACATTGTTATGATCCCTATGACTTATGATCCCATGGAGGGCGTACTTGTTGTTTTTGTAGGACCATGCCCGGTGGACAGGTACATATGGGGAGATGATTAGCTTAGACCTCCATAGGGATAAAATCCCACCAGATGGATGTTGTGACCCAAGCCAAGGGCATAGTTGCACTAGGGGCTTGCACCAAAGAAAAAGAAGGGCGTTCCACCCAGAGACACTTTAGCAGGCATGGACCTAGGGGGATCTTTCTCTCGCCCTTGAATGTTGGCCTTAGGAGGCCCATGATGTCACCCTTCTAACCCTAGACGTCACCCATCGTCAGATGGACATGATGGAGGAATTTGTGTGCTAGGTGGCACATGTGGCATCATCCAGAGGCCTTGGAAGGCCTAAAGGTTTTCTCATGGAGTCTAACATCACACTTACAAGGCCCAACATCACCCTAGGAGGGAATGATGTCACCTCTATTGCACATTTTAGGGTTTAATTATTTGAATTTATGTAAAAAATGGATTTTTGATGTAATTTGGCCATGTTGGCCTTTTCTGACCTAAATTTTAATTAAAGGTCATTGATATTGTATAAATAGAGAGATAAAACTCTCATTTTTTCATCATATTTCACTCTCACAAGTGTGAGGTCTAAAATTCAGATGTATTTAAGGGTATTTGGCTGAAATTAAGTGGTTCACAACTTCTTGGAGAGGCTATTCTTGGTGTATTTTGGCATTTTTCATGATGGAAAGTCTCCCACTAGGGTTTGTTGCTAGATTACTCTTGATGAAGTAAGTAAATCTGCAATTCTTCATTTTATTTTGAATGGTTATGGTAAATTTGTTTGTTCATTTCTAATATTATGAAATTTCTAGTTTGAAACCCTAGGGGAGAAGCATATGTTACTATCCTTTTCCTTATAATTTTCCACCTATTTGAAATTGCTAGAGGACATCTCATTTGAAGAATACACTAGATCCCTACCTTTGTAGAAATCTAGTAGCATTACTTCATTAGCTTCATATAGTTTATTTCAAACTTAATCTAAGGAAGAAGGAAATCGTTAGGGCCTAAGGTTACTTACTTTCTAGCAATCTTTCCATCTAGGGTTTAGACATTGAGGCCTTAAGTTACTAACACCTCAATCATCTCACCCATCCCTTTAGATTATATATTATCATTGTTGTTTCCTCTAAGATTTGTTGATTCTAACCTTGACTCCATTACCCTAAAAGGCACTAGTCCACTCCTTACAAGTGATTGATTGGCCAAACAACTCTTAAACCATCTTCCCTAAGACTTTTACGAACTCCTACTAACTTTAAACTATACTAACTCACTAACTAATTTTTTGTTGTTGCAAAATATTGCTACAACCATCTATAACAACAACAAATTCATCCTAAAAGAAAGATTAAAAGTTGATTAAACATTGCCATAATTTCTTCTGACAACTATTATCATTATGTCAACTTAAGGCTATTGTATCTTGTCATTTTTAAGAATTATTGAGGCCTAATTGTTGTGGTTGTTGATAACTATTCATTGTCATTATAAATATTTATATTGCTTCAGTTATATATGAGCTTGTTTATCTTTCATAAGTTTATGGTTTTATGCAGCTTTGACATCATATGGTACCTGCAAATTGCATTTATCTTCTACTTGTTGTCTTGTTCTGGGCATGTACACTTAATTTTTATTTTGATTCATCTCAGTAAAACTTTGGAACTTTTGATTAGAGTCACCTATGAGAGGGGTGGGACTTTCTTATATCTTTTAACTTAGCCTTCTCAAACCCCCAGGTCATTGGGGACATATCCCCTAGGTTATTGTGATATACTCATAAATAGAAAGAGGTTTCCTATTAAGGTGACAATGATAGGTTATCCTCCTTGTTACGCCAATTCAATATCCACTTGACTTTGGCTTTGGGAAAGTACAAATTATGTGATAACAAGGAGAATATTGGATATTGGACACATTTTTTGAGATATACTTTGGTATATATATGAGGAATCCCTTGATGATGTTGATGCATGTTGAGACACATGGTTGATGTATGATATGGTACATTTTTGGTACATGGGTGATGCATGATATGGTACAATTTTGGTACATGGTTGATGCATGATATGGTATAGGTTTGGTACATGGTTGATTAATGATATGGTACAAGTTTTGGTATATGGTCGATGCATGATTTGGTATAGGTTGATGTGCCAGATTGTCAGTTACAGGTTGATGTGACATTGACAGTGACAGGTTGATGTGACAGTGACAGTGATATGTTGATATGACAGTGACAATGATAAGTTGATTGATGTATCAGTGACAGTGGCAATGAAAGTATCGGTGGTAGTGACAAGTTGATTCTACACTTATATTTCAAGGCGACAAGACGAAGCAAGGAAAGGGGGTTGTATCCTCCTTCTGGTTGGTGTCAGAGAACACAGGGAGTTGGATATTCTTTTAGGTTGGAGCCTTTAAATTAGGGGGTCATGGCCTCCTTTTGGTTGGATCCAGAGAACATGGTGATTTGGAGCTTCTCTTGGCACAGGGGCAGACTTGGGGTTCAATTCTTCAACAATGCACCAACAAAACCCTAACTATCGACCCTTTTGGCAACACCTATGAAGAAGATGAAGTCTCACCCGAGGTAGAGGCAGGGGGGTTGTAGGATTAAAGTGCCTACAACCTATCTGGGACGCAGATCTGTGATCACAATACTTAACAGAGCACTTAAAAATTAACATTCCTTAGTATTTGACCCTTATTCACATCGTAGGTAAAAACCCTAATTACAGAACAACACGGTATTCAACAAGATATAAGCATATCTAACCATTTAGAACCTAGCATCAAACAGATATAGCATTCATTCATGCTATTAAGCACTAAGATACTACATCAAATGCATTTAATATGCATAAATATTTAACACTAAGCATAAATAACATCAATAACACAAAGCAATCACAACACAAGATATACGTGGTTCACCCCCGGTGTGGGGCTATGTCCACAAACTCTTCATCTTTTTTATTATCTTCTTTCAATCTTCTTACATGCATAGAGCCACAAAACCAACTCCGCATAGGACAAGAGATCTACGTTCACTTTGCCAGATCCTCCTTCCCCGAGTTTGGCACAGCACAGAGCTTTCTTACAATCACTTGCACTTAACTCTGCAAGTTGTCAACACATAGTATGCACAGAGCCTTCGCAACTAATCGCACCTAGCAACCTTTAGATATCTTACATAAAGCCAACTTAGGCCTTTTTATTCTCACAATTACTAGCTAATTATTTATACATTAACAAATGGGGTCTAAGCATGGGTAAACCCATCAGCCAACATCTCATACCTGTTACATAATCCCTAAACCTAAAAATCTCCCAAAAAGGAGATGAGATCTTCGCTTCACCTGGGTGCTCCGTTTTCAACTAGCCTATCGAAGTCCCAAAAGTGGTCAACCATGACCAAAGTTATCCAAAACTTGGTCGTGGGCCAGCAGGCCCCCAACACTCACCTATGAATCGTCCCGAGTCACACTAATCTGGGCAAATCTGCTTCGAAGGCCTTGAGATGCCTCGACCTGCTTCTTCGCCAGAGCCTCTTGCTTGGCGAAATCCTGAATGATTTTCTCAATGACAGGTCCTTCCAAGTGTTGTTCCACTATGGTGACCACTTCTTCCAGCTATGCACCTTGTCCCTTGATCTCCTCAAAAAGTGTGCAGGATTTGTCTTGTATTGGTTGAAGTCTCTGGGTCACTTCCATGACTTTACTCTGGATGGAATGGACCTACTGCTGAACTATGCGTCGTTATTGTGACCTTTTCATCTTCTCGACCACTGACAATAGCTTCAATTGTACTTGTATTATCTCTTCTTGTTGCTTTTCTTCTTGGAGTTGTGACTCCAGTGTCCTTAGTTTTGGGTCCTTTTCAAGGCGCTCATAGGTCTGCACACTTAAATTGCTGAGTTTCTTGCATTCTAAGGCCAATGACTTGATTCTACTGACTGTGCTCCGGGCAGTTTCTGTTAGAATATTGAAGATGGTGTGTTCGTTTTACGATTGACGATACCCTCATCACCCAACCATAGGCCAAAGCCACCCTCTGAGCACCTTAACCTTGACTGAGAATTTCTCCGAAAGCAAACCCTAGGCTAGATAGCCAAACAAAGGGTAGCACACATTTCCCCAAGGATAGCGCATCACAAAAATTTGATCAGATAGTCCAAACCCTAGCCAAGAGATAGTCCAAGCCAATATTGAAAACTAGTTGCTGTTGTAGTTGCACCTGCAACCCTCCTCCACATGTGTGCACCAAACTGGGAATTGCAGTGCACACCAACTGGGAATTGCAATTCTGAGATGTTGTTAAATGAGAATTGGTGCCCTGTATTTATAGTGTTTTTTCCAGATTTGTTGGGGCCGACTTCTCCTTCTGGATATGTATATGTTCAGTATATTATTATTATTTGTGGCCGACTTCTTCTCTTGGAGGCTAATAACCTAATATTAATTATCTTCTTGAGCTGACAAGATTTCTAGGGTTATTAGCCAACTCATTAGGGTTTTCACTTGCTTTCTGAAGTCTTCTATTCTCTTCAGGTTCACACGTGGAGGTAAATACCTCCCGTAGCTACCATAATATTAACACTCCCTCCTAGCTAGGGAGGTATTACAGGTAATGGACTTGAGCACAAAAACATACCATTTACCCGGTAGCATCTATATAGTCATCTAGACTATTTCATGACTAGATCATGAGAATCACCATCACCATCAGCTGCATCATCTCTCAGAATCATACTTCATCTGAGTAATTAGACATGATGTTGGATAATTCACTCACACCATAGAGTGATACAGGAGCCACTCTTATAATCTAGAGGAGTAAATGCTCTGAACCAATTTCCGTCTGGAAAATCTATGTTCATCATTCATCTGGATGGTGATTATTTTCAATAAACTGTCGATAGTCTTCAAGGCAGTTAGAACAGAAATAGAACACAACTGTGTCTATCCATAGTAGTACATAACTACAATCTAGTGGTTCACTACCACACCAAGTAACATACAAGTACTTGATCCGCAACGTATGGTTGCGAACAGTGGAACATATCCACCACAGTAGTTCTCATCTATTGTCATATAGTCTTCATAACAAACATCTGATAGCAACCTGCATAGAAACAATGTTATGATATAAACTGATTTGTCTAGGCCAATCTTTCACTCAAATCTGTGAGCTCTGAAAGAATATCTGCCTCAAAATAGTGGAACATATCTACCACAGTAGTATATCTCTACTGTCTGGAGACAAGTAGTCTCCATAACAATCATCTAATGCCATCCTGCACAAAAAATATTGTTAAAAATAAACTGAATCATCTGGGCCAATATTTTACTCACGTTTGTGAGATTTGAAAGAATATTTTCC